>CAEGAD010103848.1:0-28436 GCA_903067055.1 Poeciliopsis paucimaculata | reverse complement strand
TGGTCCTCATGTGAGCCAGTTTCTTTGTAGCGCTTGATGGTTTTTGCGACTGCACTTGGGGACACTTTCAAAGTTTTCCCAATGTTTTGGACTGACTGACCTTCATTTCTTAAAGTAATGATGGCCACTTGTTTTTCTTTACTTAGCTGCTTTTTTCTTGCCATAATACAAATTCTAACTGTCTATTCAGTAGGACTATCAGCTGTGTGTCCACCTGACTTCTGCACAACACAACTGATGGTCCCAACCCCATTTATAAGGCAAGAAATCCCACTTATTAACCTGACAGGGCGCACCTGTGAAGTGAAAACTGTTTCAGGTGACGACCTCTTGAAGCTCATCAAGAGAATGCAGAGTGTGTGCAAAGCAGTAATCACAACAAAAGGTTGCTACTTTGAAGAAACTACAGGATAAGGTGTATTTTCAGTTGTTTTACACTTTTTTGTTTATTACATATTTCCATGTGTTAATTCATAGTTCTGATGCCTTCAGTGTGAATCTACAATGTCAATAGTTATGAAAATAATGGAAACTCATTGAATGAAAGGTGTGTCCAAACTTTTGGTCTGTACTGTACTTCTTTCACAACTGGACAGTACATTATGGATTTCAACTGCAGAACTACTCAAAAATATGTTTTTAAAGAACAGTGAGGAAAAAACTTGCTGTTTCTACATTTGTTGAATTTGGGCTGATGATATTGCTGGAGGCAAAATAACAGAAGAAACAGAAAGCTGGTAGCATTCCTGAATTGACTACTTATTTCATGTCTGATAGGAAATGTTAAAATGCAGTAAAGGGGAGGGGATGGCTGAGCTGGAGGAGGCCTTAGCTACCATGCTGGACATTGTCAAGTCTGTCAATGACTCAATGCATCAGATAGCCATCACTGGATTTGAGGTGAGTAAAAAGAATATGGACGGACAGATGGAAGGATGATGGAAACAGAATGTGTGCATATCACTTCTACTGAAGGAGCGTTTATTTGATAACAAGAGTGTAGTCGTATTTTTACAAGCCTTTATTTCTGTTGATCATAATCATTTTGTAAAATTCAGCTTGATTTAAAGCGGAACTCACAATGTACTCAAGGGGGATCTGTCACTGTCAGACAGATCCCCCTTGATAAGAAAATTGATAAGAAAATAAATATCCAACCACTCAATAAGAAATTTGTTAACTTTTAGCAACAAGGATTTATTCAGAATCACAGTACTAATAAATAATAATAATAGTTATTCTGATAAATAGATCAGTAACCAAAAATCCCTCAAAAATAATAATAGGTTAGATTTAAATCACTCAGTTTATATCAGCAAAAAACCCTTAAATAATTAAATGTCCAAAAATTCACATTCTTTTTTAAAGAGAATAATGTCTGCTAAGGAGTTCCACATTCTGAAAAAGCAAAAAAAAAAGTATTTCTCCGTTTTAATAAAAAATGAAAAATCCAAAACATCCAAATATGTTAGATTGACATTAACAAAGACACAGTGGGATGGATCCTCTCGGAAATGATGAACAGGGAGACCCTCACTAAAACTAAGTGGATGTCAGACAAATTCAGGGGCTTATTGTGTGTCTCTGCTTATTTCTGAGCTCAATTAAGTAACTTCACGTTCAAAAACAAGTCCCCCCAAAAAACGCAATCCACGACTCATTAAATTTGCAAGCAACTTTAAAAAAGAAACGAGCCCAAAGTCGCTTATAATAATTGGACTCGGTGACCGAAACTCAAAATGTTCCTGTTTTTCCAGCAATGAAATGCACATCTCCATACAATACCACCATTGCTACACTGTCAGTCTCTAAAGGGATCCACAATTAGTTGAACATATTGGCCAAAATATGTTGTAACTCTCATGCTAACTAAACAAAAATTGCTGTTTATGATACATAAAAACTCATAATTATTTTTAAAAATGATATCTTTCATAATATTTTTTATCCAAAGAGGTTGCCATTTTTTTACCTGGACAATTCATGCACAGGTACAGAAACGCTGGTACAATTTGGTCCATTTTGTACTGGAATCTACAGATGAAACACAGGAAGGCTAAACTTATCCGAGTTGTTCTTTGTCATATTATGTTTGACTGGTGTAAATTTAGGCAATACCACTCCACATCACTGTTTTCTGTTATTAAAAGGAGTCACTTTTGTGCTCTCAACATTTCTCTCTAGAAGACTTTGAGTCATTTATACAAGCAAAACTGATGAAGGATCTAACAGGTGGTCACTACCCTGGCAAGCTAAAACCAAATACTACGCCACAATGGTGGTAGACGTTCGCCCCATACTCGACAGGTTGTTGGTTCAATCCCAGCTCCACACACCTCTGTAAGTTTATTCTGTCCTTGGGCAAGAAACCTCACCCACCTTGCCTACTGGTTGGGGGTCAGAAGGCAGACTTGCTTCTGGCAGACTGCCCCAGGGCAGCTGTGACTGCTATTCGGAAGCTAGCTGTCATCAGTGTTTTAGTGTGTGTATGTGAATGAGTGTTGTCGCGGCCTTTTATTTCCGAAAACCCAAATTTCCAACAAAGGCCGTGGGTGTTATCAGGTGGTTTGATTTGCACACACTTCTGATTTGATTGTTTTGGAAAAATATATATGATTTATTTCTTGCAAAACTAGAGACAAAATAATTACTAAAATGTCTTGCAACATAGTCGAAAACGAAACATAATCTCAATTTGATGTTTGAAGCTATAAAAAGTGGTCAAAAAATCATTTACAAAACCTCCAGTCAACACACCAGACATTTACCAAACAATAGACCTCCACCCAGCACCCAGTGCGTTCTTAATTACTCAAATTAATGGGAGGATCTAACAATTAACAATGTAATCTAAACAATTCCAGATATAAAAATTAATTGAAAATTTTGGTTCTAAATCAACTTAAATAAATTCTAACTACCCAAAGAAGAAAATTAAATTGGTAAAAATTACAATCCACAAAATTTAGGATAAATGGCCACAAGTGTAGTATAAAGCGCTTTGGGGTCCTCTTAACTTGATAAGGCGCTAAAAAACCATTTACCATCCACAAATGCCTAAACCCTGCCAACTCCTAGTGAGCAAAAGAAGCTGGAAGAAACACCAGAGACAGGCAGCGCTGGAAAGTCTTTTAAATAATAGAAAATGTGAAAACATGAACCCAACACAAGACTGAAGACCCAACCGGACAGAGAGCATGTTAACTATTAATGGATCACACAGTCCCACCTGTTTCATTCACGAAGCTGAAGGTTGCAGCAGCACAAACTTTCCTCCATTTAATACTCATCTTTATTGCCTCTTGTGATTTCTACATTCCCATCAATTTCAACATGTTCTGGTTCAAATTGAAAAGGCTTAGCATTACTCATCGCTGTTTTGGCTGGACAAAACTAGCGCAGTTAAACATAGCGTTTGTCGTTTACCCAAAATGCATTGCAACATGAACAACTTGACAATGTTCATGTGACAATATTTTATTTAAATTTCTAAAATCCAAACAGCTTAATGTATTTTTACTTTATGGTTTTTACATCTAAAATAAATATTTTTCTCAAGTAAAGTCTGTTTTTACAACTAATCGTTGATTTCTTTAATAAACCAAACAAGTACACCCCGATAGCCATACAAACATAAAAAAAAAAACATCTGTAGAATGCATTTAATAAAAGAGAATGTGAGTAAAGCAAGAAAACATGAGTGACTTGAGGTTGTCATATTTTTCAGAAGGGATTTTAAAATCCACAGCTGACAGGGTTTTAATCTGAACTCTTGTCTGGTGGGTTCGGATTAAGTTCTGGAAAAATGTTTGTTTCAGAAGATGTTTAAAGAAATGTTACATGAATGTCTTTGATTAGATGATGACACGTGATTTTACTAATTAATGATGCTGCAGTTCTTGAAAACTGTAATAAGGTTATGTTGAAGTCTAAACCTTGTGAACCTTCTTGCTAATTTACAGGGCAACCTGAGTGAACTGGGGAAGCTGCTGATGCAGGGATCTTTTAATGTGTGGACAGACCATAAAAAAGGCCATAGCAAGGTATACGCAAATACACCTATTTGAACCACTCAATATGAAATGTCAGAAACAGCTTTGTGTCTGTTTCTGACATTTTTTTCTTTTCAATTATTGTCTTCAGGTTTTAGTTTGACTTTAAAAATTACAACAAATTCTTCCTCTAGCAAACAAGGCAAACTTCCTTAGGGTTAGGAAAAAATGTGAAGTTAAAAAAAGTTGCTATAACATCAGTGATTATGTTTGTTTTTTAAAAGCATGTCAGGACTTAAGGATTCAGTGTAGAACTGTTTTAATGCAGGAAGAGAAGGCTATCACTTCTAAGCTCACTCCCAAGAGGAACCCAGGCTAATAAGAGTTAGAGAAGATTTTCAGGATTTTACTAGGAGTGACGTAAGAAAACTGTAATTAGAGATCATGGATTTGACTTTGACAGAAACAAATGAATGCCTTTTATGAGAGAACAATATGTTCCTATAACAGCTAAGAAAACTGAATTTTGCAGATAATGATGGATATGTAGTTTTTGTTTTCTACTATCTCAGATCGTCTGACATGTTGACGTGCTTTCTGTTTCTAATAAAGTTAAAATATAATTGATGATTAAAATACACATGGTAAGAAAGTAACAGAAAGATTTGTGGGTTTCAGGTGAAAGACCTGGCCAGGTTTAAGCCCATGCAGAGGCACCTCTTCCTGTATGATAAGATGCTACTGTTCTGTAAGAAACGGGAGGAGAGCACTGAGGGACATGAGAAGACCCCATCCTACGGCTTTAAGCACTCGCTAAAGGTCAGAGACAGAAGTAGACTAAAACACTTCGATTAGTTCAATGTGAGAGGCTTACCCAATAGGGATTAAGAATGCCCTACAAAAAATTCTGTTGGACTTCCAGAACAATCAAATCAAGACGTATTGGTATTAACTGTGTCTCAGTTAATACCAAAGCATTAACTGAGACTCAGTTGTGGAGAGATGATGCCTCAGAGGCTCCTAAGCTCTCAGGAATGTGATCCCCGAACAGGGAGAGTGGCCCTTCAGATGTTCCTCCAGAGAAAAAGGTACAAATGACCTTGAGAGTCAATTTTAAAATTTACTTTAGATGGTGGATATTTTCAAACAATAAGTTTTATTTGCAGTAGTACAAATTATTGCAGTAACTAAAGGGTCTTTCAACTCTTCATCAGGGCACAAAGTCCTGCAGGTATAAATGCAGGACTATGAATTTATACCTGCAAGTTGTAAATGCAGGTTATTGACATTTACACATGCAGTCTAAATGTTATTAATATGGGAATAACATCCATCATAACATTTACACATGTATAAAGAGTAGTTAGCTACAGAACAGGTCAACCAGAAAGCAGCAGCGCCCCTATGTGTCATATGTAGTGCATACCACTGTATTTCTGTTTGTGCTGCGACACAAAAGTCACAGCACTTTTGTCTCACACTAAAATGCTGTGACAGAAAAGAAAGCTATGAGAATTTATGTAAAGTGAATGCTAGAAAACATACTAATAAATTGTTTATTAAATCAATTGTATTGAAACTAAGGACTTGCTTAATTTAAAAGTACTATTAGTTATCCTTAATGCTAGAAATGTTATTGCCCATTAAATTACAAAAATTATCTGTCTTAAGATACAGTGTGCATACTACTTTAAAACAAATGTGCATTTTTGTAAATAGAGTAAATTTGTGGAATAATTTGGGTGAAGAATTAAAAAATGTCACACCTCATTTAAAGGAATGACCTTGAACTAGAAGTGTTGAAGAAGGGAAACATGGAGATCTCTAGTTATCATTGATAACTGGAACCTTGGTAAATGTTCCAGTTATTAATAATATTGACAATCTCTTTGTGTGTAGGCCAGCAGGGATCATTTAGAAAATGTCAGTGTTACATTCATCCCTTTTTTCCTTTCATGAAACAATTAAAACATTAACTTGGCTTTGTTGGGATGCAAGCCCTACGCATCTCCCATCATTATCTGCATCCAACTTTTGGGAGACATGCCTAATGGTGAGTATGTGGAGGTGGGCAGGTGAAACTGCTCTTTCATAGTAACCAGCATACAAAGTTTAACAGTAACTTTAAACGTTGTCTTGTTCACCAGTTAAACCAGTTGCAGATTTTACAGGGTGTTTCTGAGCTGATCTCTGTGTGATTTTGCTTTCACTCTGCTTCAGGTTTGCTGTGATAGCAAACAAAATATTTTAATTCAAATCTGCATAAATTATACAAAACATCTATAGATGTTTTGTATAATGTTTGTATGTTTGTATAAAAACATGGTTCTTTAGAGAAGGAGGATAAACAGACTTGTGAACTTCTAGTACCATGGCAATAATAAACAAAACAGCCAAACCGCCCATTACAAAGTAAATGGAAAGATGAAGAAGTCTTTAGGTTTGTAACGAATGCTGATGAATATGACTGGTTTAACTGAACTGCAGCTCATGTATCCTTCATATTTTCCTCTGTTTTGCCGTCTAGATGAGCTCGGTGGGGATAACAGAAAATGTCAAAGGTGACAACAAAAAGTTTGAGGTGTGGTATAATGGCAGAGAAGAAGTTTACATAATCCAGGTATGTTAGGAGTTGTGCAAATTTTGCTTATGACTTTTGTTCAAAGTTTTGTTTGACTTTATCTGTGTAACTGAGGTAAAAAGATTCAAATTAAATCCTCCTGGTGACTGTACTTAAGGTAATATCCCAAATTTACTTGCAATTTTTATTTGCAACTGAAGTAATTTATGCACAATTTTACGTAAATATTTGGAAGATATTTTCCTATCTAAGCCCAGTAAAAAATGCATAGGTGGTTGATATTTTTTTGAAAAAAGGTGAGCAGATTCCATTTATTATATCAAAACTAAATTAAAGTCATTTTGAAACAATAGCCTGCTTTCTCCACAACCCTGAAAGAAACCCTGAGCTATAAAAACTTTTCTATTTCATTTCAGAGTCAACAAGACAAACTGAATAATGGACATTTTTTAATTACAACTTCATGACTGACAACTTCAGCTATGCCCTGTGGCTGCTTTCGCAGAGAGTGTTGCTGCATTTTATCAACGATAAACCCATATATATTATCCTAATTCACAGGAATAAGTACAAACACTTAGCTGGATTTTGAATTAAGAACAAAACAGTTAAGTTCCCCAGTTTTCTCATTTTTAAAAGAACAATTTCACTTTGAAAGACTTGTAAATTTGTAAACTTGTAAAGACTTGTAAATCTATTAAATGTTGTCAGTACATCTAAACTTTCTAAATATATTTTGTAATATAAAAAAGTGTCAAAAACATGATGATAAATTGAAGCAAGTTTAAATTTAGCCAGAAACCAAATAATTTCTAAGACCAGGTATAGAAAATGTAATCATATCTTTTCTACAGTCTTCCACTGGAGGGCAGCGTTGTGCCATGCAGATTCCCTTCCAGACACAAATATGTCACATTTTGGTGTTTCCAGGTTTTTGTTGCCAGTGTGCTTGATCTGTATGTATTGTATATATTTTTACCCAAGGCTCCGTCCATGGATGTGAAGAATATGTGGGTGTCAGAGATCCGTAAAGTTCTTACTGGCCAGCTAGAAGCATGCAGAGGTACATTCACACAGCGACAATGGCTTACTTTGAATGTTTCTGTTCTTTTTTGTTTATTAGATTTGATATACACAGCTTCAAAACACTTGTTATAGTGTTTTGTTTGTTTTTTTTTTTTACTTTTTTTTAAAATACTGACAGGTTCCTTTGTTGAACAATCAAGACAAGACAAACATTCCTCCAATTATTCCAGATTTATATCAAACTTTTTATAAAACACTGGTTTACACTGTGTGTCTGAGTACTGCAGCTGATCTGTGCTGGTGTGAGTTTAATATGTCGGCATTGCTAACTGTTGACACAGTCACAGTGGACATGTGTTAGGCCTTTGTCACATGAGCTTCTGCAAAATATAAAATTAGAACTCCTCAATCAATATATGTTTGTCAGAACTGGGCAACAACACGTGATATGGAAAACATTATTTAGAACATTTGCTTATTTACACTCAAAATGAACATGTATAATAAAATTTATGTGACTTTATGCAATCTGCTTTTCTAAGCAGATTCTCAGCAATATGCTTAGATTCGAAGCAAACTGCTTGGAATCTTTGATAGAAAAGTATCTAAGCAAACTTTTCTATCTAAGTTTCTTCAGATACATTTTTTTAACCAATTTTAGTGTCATTTAAATTGGTGCTCTATGAATAAGGTGAATCGAATTGAATTTAACAATGGTCACATTGACTGTAGACTATAAAGTGGCTCAAATTTGACTTTTTTTTTTTTTTTATCCATATCTGAATTTATATCAGTTTGAATAGCACAAATCAGATTTTTTCCAAATTGGCTTAAGGACAAATTCTAGATTCATCCAAATCATCCTGAGTCTGAACAAACATGTCGCATTGCTTCCATTTAAAAAAATTTATATAATTATTTCAACTTCAGTGGTCTTCATTTGCAAGTGATCTGGTAGGAAGGGAGAGAAGAGAGAAGGTGAAGAAACTGAGGACAAGAGTGTTGAGATGTGTGGTGGCTTGCTGTCACCACTGATGCCCCGCTTCTGCATTTTACTTCATTGTGATATCCTCACCATTTTCCTTTGACCAGACAAAAAACTGCAAGATAGAATGTGCACAATGCTGGAAACAAGTCTGCCAGACAAGAAGTCTCATGGAGCTATTCATAATTATCCTGTTCTTGATTGCACAGTGGTTTCATATTTGATACAAACTTGCTGCATATTCAGCATCAATTGGATTTTCTTTTATAAACGCAGAAGTGCAACATCTTCTGCCATGTGAGTCAGTTTAAGACATAGACTCTTGACTCTGGAGGCTTAGAATGGTTGCAAAATCTTAAAATAATACAAAATCTAATTTAATAAAAAGTTGAATTGAGTTTTACACCCTGCAGAGAAGTTAGCCATCGTAGGATTGGATGTGGTGTCATTTAGACACCTGGCATAATTTCAAACAAAGCTCCATAAGTAAATAACACAACTGCGAGGCATCATCGTAAGGCAGTTGTAATATCTTTCCATATTTACATGTTTGTCTATTCAGTATATTCCTGCCAATTAATGAGAGAATCTGGTGACCTCTACAAAACAGATTTTGATATGTTCTGAAGATCCATCCTCTGGCTGGACAGATCTAGCTTCATGGAACCTTGCATTCCTTATCTACCCTGGATTCATTACAGCATAAACAACATGCCGACATCCATTTGACAATATTTTATATGATTAACTAAACAGCCTACAGTATTTTCTCTGCATTTTTTTTTAGATCTGAAACACATGTTTCTCAGCTAAAGTCTGTTATTACTACTAGTCATGGATCCCCTTTAGTCCCTCAGGGTGTTCTGGTCTCACTCAGGGTGAAGGTGTCCAAACTTTTTTTCACAAAGAACCAAAATCCCCAAGTTGAAAGTTGAAAGTATTCAGGGGTCAACATTTTCTTTTTTCCCCAATTAAATACTCCCAAAACATAATTGTGAATTTTTTCTCTTTTACCTGCACAACAATTAATAAAGCATGTAATATTTAACGTTTGCCTTGACATTTACAGTTATTTCATTTTCTGGGTTTGTTATTTTAAAATGTAAAATAACAAAAATGTTTATAGTTTATTCCCCAGAAGGAAAATAAAAATGTTCTACAAACTTTTCTTTATTTAGCCAAAAATTAGGTAAGAATAATGACTACCTTTTGGGCTTTCATTTTTTCTTCCATAATATAAATGGACTTCCATATCTGATGTTAGTGGTGTGTGGCTTTTTTGCTACTGACAATAGGATTTTGCTGATTCAATAATCCATCTGCAAATTGCTATAACAACTGGTATATTACTGTGGTGGTTATAATGAACAAAGACAAAGATGTTTTGTAACAATCAACTTTCTCCAAACTCAGTCCACTCTCTGCAGCAGGACTATAGTTCTACTTGGTGGTCCGGACTGACACTCTGTTAGCTGCACATTCTAGCAACTGGCAACTTGTGTGTGTGCGCAGTGGAGTGTGTGTCCCTGTTCCTGTGTGTGAGCAGACTGCCTAATAGTATGGCAGTGCTGTCATGAAGTCCACAAAGCCGAGGCTGCAGGAGGCTCAGGAGCCTCAGTGCAGCGAGCGTGTGCATGATTAACACCTCTGACTCAGTGTGTGAGGAAGCAGAAAGAGAAAGGGATGAAACTGGTGTGGGGGAGAATGAAAGGGAGGGCAGATTGAAAGTGATGGGGAGAGAAGAAAGGGGGAATTATGGAATGATGTGTGGAGAGAAACGAAGAGATAAACAGCTAGAGAGAGGAACACAAAGACCTTTCCAGGGTGGAGACAGGCTGATAGGAAACACAAAGAACCAACATAAAGGCTGAGAAGAAATAACCTGAGAGAGAAGTGAAAGACATCCGTCTGATCTTCGTTTAAAGAGTTGCAGAAAAACTTTGTTATACTTTTATTTATTATAGTTCAGCTCTGTTTATTTAGAAAGCTCCAATTTATAAGAGAGATCCTCCCAAAGCAACTTATAAGACAGCTTAAAAGAAACATGGAAACACATTTTCTGAATAAATTCTGACAGTTTATG
Source organism: Poeciliopsis paucimaculata (assembly GCA_903067055.1). Taxonomy (NCBI): domain Eukaryota; kingdom Metazoa; phylum Chordata; class Actinopteri; order Cyprinodontiformes; family Poeciliidae; genus Poeciliopsis; species Poeciliopsis paucimaculata. Next base: position 17,769 of record CAEGAD010103848.1, on the reverse strand, counting down.
CTCCAGTCCACCTGCAGAGGTCTCTGCCCCACCAGGGACGTTAAAAGTCCAAACCATGTTAGTTTGCCATCTCTACTTCCTGTTTATTACAGCCATGTCAACATCTGATGAAATTATAGTCTGCGTCACCTGGTTGATTCACTCCAAACTAGTAGATGAAAACCCACATTTTTATTTTTTGAATATTATGCGACATTTCATAACTTTGATTAAAGTTCACACGACAATTTGAGCAAAATAAAATTAGCTTAAAATGTAAGCAATTATAGCTTTCTCTGTAACACTACAGTGTAGCAGAAACAGTAGCAGAGGTCAAGTGTCACTTCTATGAGGAGGAAGGGCAGAAAGAGGTTAAAGTTAATGACCTCAATGAATTCTGTTAATTCATAAATGGAGAGTAGAAGGAAAAAGTAGCAAGGTGAGAAAAAGTTGATGGTAAATCATAATGATTGTTCAAATTAAACACTCAGTACCTTTTAAAATAACTGCATTAAGATCAGAAATAGCTTTTTTCTGATTAGCAGTAAAATCAGAATTCCATTGACAAAGCTGGCTGCTTTGTCAATGGAAAGCTGGCTGTTTATTAAATTCAAGTAACATTTACTCAGTCACATTAAGTGTTTCTAATGAGCAGTGAAGGCTCAAAGGAGTAGTATTAATGCTGGGCTAGTTTAGAAACCTGGGGGTCAACCATCCAGAGCAACAAGCAGCATACAGAGATTGCATTTTATATAGACATGAAATCTTTTTCGATCCTGTCTGATCTGTATTTGCACTTTGACAGCAACAGAAGTGGTTTTAGAATCTGAACCAAGGCACCTGAGGGGTTTACCAGCATTATGCAACTTCTGTTGCCGCTTTCCCAACTTGTGCTTCTAGTTAGAATTCAGTTCCAGAGGGTACCAGCCTCACAGAGAATGGAATTGTGCTTGAGATATTACTGATTCAGTGTAGCAGTTCCACCAGTGCATTTTGATTAAAGTAGGAGCCGAAGAATAGCTGACAAATAAGGGCAGCAATATAAAGGCGGTACGGAATTACCTGTACTGTTTTATTACACATTGTACATTTAACTCCCCAACATGATTGCCCGGCTTAACAGACTAACTATTCATCTTTTGAATAGCAAAGTAATGTAGATTTGGCTGAATTAAGCGAGACAAGCTGTAAACATGGAGGAAGGAACGAGCACGCGCCCTGCAATAAATCTCTCCTCATTCGCAGGATGACTGCTCATTTTAGGCACCCGTTGCTTCGTTCTGCTCCACTGTCTGCACACACTTCCAAATAATCAACCTTTATGAATAAAACATTGCTACGTCTGTGATGGCAAATACATTCTTTTTGCTGAGTACAATGTTTAGAGCATGTTGAATGCTTCTATGCACAGTCTGCATTTCTGTGACAAGTTCATTGGTTGTTTGGAATGGGAGGTAATAAACCAGATCACTCGGTGCGACACTTTTGACTAAGGCCTAAAGTTTATTTTAGAGTTCATCTCCAGAGATTTCTTTACCCAGAATAGTGTCTAGTAGAAAATTGAGATCGTTCCTTATATTTATGAGGGCTCCTGTTAAAATGTTTGAGGTCGAAGGATGTTTCTCCACTGAGTTTAGCATTTCGACCCTTTCCAGGACTGTTCAGAAAACTGCAATATAGCAGCGTAGAACAAACAAATTTATCAAACAAAAGAGAGTTCTACAAGGTCAGAGGTAAGAATGAAACTTAAAGACATGGTTAAAATTTGAATCCCTTAAGTTATGAAATAGTTTACACAAATGTAAGATATTAGTTTCTCACAAACTTTTTTTTTTTTTAATCTTTGAATAATAAGTGATGATGTAGTGGAATCTGTGGTTTTGAATGCTTGAATTTACATTTCCATCAAAATGTAACTTTAAGGTCTACACTTTAGGGACAGGAAGAGAAGAAACACATAAATGTTCATATTTACCTTTTTCAGGGTAATTTAAAAAAAAAAACAAAGATGGAATGAAAATGAAAGCAATGTAAGGAATAATTACCATAAATACCATGCTTTTTAAATAATTTGCACACTGTCATACTTCTTTAAGAATACCAGATTAAAAAAGAATGTGCAAGTATGCTGACCTTTGCATTAATTGTAGCATTATTCCCCTGTTCTACAAAAATAACTGCATGCTAATGGTTCAGTCTCTGATATTTCAGCCACCAACATTTTTAAGAGAATATTTTTACTTAGTTGCATGATCATGAACCGCAAAATTCAACTCGGATAAAATTATATTGCACTTTGTTGTACATAAATCTTGTTGTGAAGGCTCATATTCTATGAATAACCTAAGAACACCCAAAACAATGTTCCGTCACACTGCTCTAGTAAGGTGAAAATTGAGATGCTTGTTGAGAGTTTGTATTTCTAAACTGAACCGCATAAAGAGCATTTTAGATGCTTTGTTTAGATTACTAATTGCTGAGACAGCAGATTACAACATTTGTAGTTTCATTCTAGAATATACAGAAATATGACAACTCACTGCAAAATCAAACGCTTTGTGTGTGTTGGATTCACAGAGGCCAGCCAGAACAATAACCATGGAGTCCCAATGAGGTAAGTGACAAAACAAATAACCCTAACGATTAAAGAAACTGGATCATTATTTCTTATTGTAGCTAAACAAAGGCCAATAAAATGTCCTGTTTCAATTTTTTTTTTTAAAGTTCTGATTGGCGGACCTGTCTTTCTGTCCCAACAGGAATGTCTGGAAGATGGGCCTGAGACAGTCAGATTCATCTAGTCCAGAGTCAGGATTCAGGAGAGCTAATCCGAGTCCCAACATGAGGCAGAAAAAAGGTTAGTGGTCCAATTAACTGAAAGTTCCTACCAAGATTAGAGTTTTCAATCTTCTATTGTTTCTTTCTTGATATAAAGATGGGTTGATTCTAAGGTACTACTTTAACATGAATGCCAAAAACATAGCTTATGTAAAAAGGAAAAAATGAGATGGGAATAATATTTTTGGTGGATATTTAATACAATATTTACAAATGAATCCAAGATTACATTTTGTTTGGTTTTCTATTACTTCTCTGTCAGTCTGGTTTGTAGTGTGTTGGTTCTGTTTTTTTTCTTGTAGACTTTTGTTAAGAATTTATTTGGCTGAGGCATTGCCTATTTGGAAAATTATTCTCTCTAAATTTGGATGCTGAGCAGTGAAAGGATTTTGCTCCTGAATGTAACCCTGGTAACAAGGTATTGTTTTTGCACCTGGGAAGAGATGATTAGCATTCCAAAAGCTCACATGACTGATATATAGACTATCATTCATAATTAATTCTAACCATACAGCCAGAGGAAGTTTTAATGAGGAGTGGCAAAAGCAAATGAGGTGGATTGACAGGGCTTCCTAACAACTGATGGTGTTGTCCAAGACAGGTTACTGAAAATTTTCAAACTAAATACAAGTTACCAGATTGTAATATCATCGCTGCTACCTGGATGTTAGGCTGTTAGCATCTCTTGAAATCCAGTATTATCTTTTAAGTATATGGCTAGAATAGTGGGATTTTAAGCCATTACTTCTCTTTTCTCGACTCTGTTATAATAGAACACAGAAGTCTGTGTTGCCAAAATCCCTCTTAAATATCTTCCAGTTACACCTTTGCATGGATTTCTATTGACTCTGTATACGTTATAAAGAGCAGTCACTGTGTGTCACAGAAATGTTGGTTCTAGTTTCTTCTCTTCTACTCATGGATGTAGTGGAAAAAGTCTCATTCAGCGTCTGCTGTGGAAATGCTCACAAAAATTACCAGGGGAAATAAAAGTTCCTGAAAAAAAACCTTTTGTGTGCGATAGAGAAAATGCAACTTTTGGACCCTACACCAAAAAGCTAATCCATCGTCAGGGATGAATTTAGGCCAGTTTTCTTCTGCATTTTTGTTTTTTAGATATTTTACCATGTTTGTGTTTCTGAAATTGGGCTGTCCTCACTATCAAAGACCAACCTTGTTGGTATTGGAATCTGTATTTGAAAATGATAGTATAATGTATTGGTGTGAAATGCAATGTATTGGTGTGAAAGTCAGTGTGTGTTCTAAGCACACACTGACAGTGCTATAACACTGATAGTCCACCGTTGAGGTCCAGGTCCAAGTCTTTGTCAGAGTCTATCAATCACTTCACATCTTGAGGACTGCTGGTGATGGAACTTCCCTGCTTTACTAACTTCTCTTCCTTGCTGCCCAGCTGATGCTTCAGCCCACTCAGCTGTTAACGCTCGGAAGCATTTCACCTTGCAGGGACTTTCTAACAGGAGGTCTCTTCCAGCAGGTAACACATCATCATTAACACAGGCATTTCTGTCTGCACCATCCTCTTCACTGTGCCCTCTGTCTTTCTATCTTATATCTATATCTCATATTATTGTCTTGAACAGCACCTTTATTGTTCTTATTGTTTTTAATGGCATCGTTTGTGTCACCTAGACATTCTTACACACTGGAAGAAAGGAGAAAGACAATTCAAGATTTTTACACTCAAAAGAGCAGAGAAAGAGGCCAAAGACATCTCCATCTTAGTCTTTAAACCCACACTCTGAAGTATCTTTTCCCCATTCTGCCTTTTTTAAAATTTGAGAACTCTAGTTATATGGATTTGCAGCTGTTAACTAGGGAAGGGGCAAACAGAAAACCCCGCTGCCCAAACAGAGTCACAAGTCTTTATACTACAAAGAAGATTCTTTGTAGTTCTTTGTCTTAACCTCAGATATGTTGTTGCATATCTGTGGTCTTAAGCGCAGTTCTCCTGGTCTCTAAGTCTCTGTGTCTCTGGGTCACAAACCATGACCCAGCCTTTGATGTTTTCCCTGTCAGTCCAGCTATCACCCTTGCTGCAGGCCATTTGCTTCCAATTTACACAAAGCATACATTCTAGAAACAAAGAATCTCACAGTCCTTTAAATATAACAATTAGTATTTTTATTGGTTATTAATTTAATCCTATCAGTTTGTCTTTGCACCCTGGAAAATAAAGGCTATAACGTTTCCTGGCCCTTACACATTTTACTAATTTGGCTTAATGGAAAATAATAGATGAGTGGAATACTTTCAGCAACAAGCTCTTCCCCATGCTGTGTTATTGCCTATCATTTAATTGAATATGCGTGCCACTGGTAGAGAAAGCAGTGCACAATAATAACATTGCTTAGTGTCTGTAGATGCTTTACTCACCTGTTAGGATGTGGGATGTTTGAAACTGAAGTCATCACTAGATGCCTAATTATGTGTCTAACACCCCACTCTCACAAAATGCCCTTTAGATCCACATATCAGGTGTTCATATCAGAATTACACAAAACATGGCAATAACATAAGTTATTACATAAGTTATCAGGTATGCTATAAAGCATACCTGATAAAAAGATAGATTTTTGTGACTTAAAATAATAAAATAAAAAATGTATAATTTCAAACTTTGTCCACCTTTAATATGATGTATACACTTTAATTTAAAAATGAGTACATTTGCTTTAAGAAAAGTATTAAAGAATTTTATTACAAGGCTAAAAAAATTGTTGCATAGGTATCCATCCAAAGGATACACCGAAATAAAAATTCTGACCAATACCGATAAACATTATTAATATTGCTGTTATGTTTGACAACCCATATGGACTGATGTTATAAATATTTTACTACCCTTTAGATAATTGTAAAAATGACCAGGATACTGGCAGTGTTTTTCCGCTTAAGCTAAATACCCACCATCATGTGCTGCATCACTATCCCTGTTACATGACTCTCCACTGAAAACAAGATGGAAATAAATATGAGTGTTTAATATCAGCCAAGTTTTACTTATTAGATTGATACCAATTTCTTAAAAAATGACAATTTTGATTTGATGCCAATATGTTGTTCATTCTAAGTTTATGCATAAAAAATCATAGTTTGCTAAAGCATCTTTTGATGCTCTCTTCTTGGGTATCATCAACAAATGAGCCAGAAATAAAAAACAGATTTTTTTTCTAGATTTCCATTATCTTCCATCCATTGTCCAGCTCCTCTTTAGAGTCACAGATAGGCTGACACTTGTCCTTTTTTTTTTTTTTTTTCATAAAAACAATAGAGACAGTAAGGAAACAGGTCAGATGGGCTTCCATAGAGAGAACCTAACACACTGAAAGAACTGCACATATTTCCAACAAGTACTGGTTATGTTTTTTGTGACAACAAACTGCTGCACTCTCCATATATCTGAACGGTGAAGCAGGCTTGCTAAACAGAACTCCTTCCTTCCAATTAAAACATGCAAGGCTGGTGAACTCTTCCAAAATCCTGAGATGCAGCCTGAAAAAATGCAGTGATGAACACTGCCAGTGTTTCTCAACACCGCACACCAAAGAAAACCATAGTCCAGATTAAACTTGTTGGTGGCAACATTTTGCTCCGAGGTTTTGCACAATTTGATGTAAAAGAATCAGGTAGAAGATACAAGATCTTATAATTTACTTCCCCTCTCATACTTATCAGCCCACCATAATTTAAAAAACACAAAATAGTTATTTAAAAGAGTTCTTAAAGTGATAAAAGAAGCATTTAAAAAACTAGGTCAACAATAACGGCAATAGTAGTAATAATATTAATAGAGGTGCACCAATGTGTCGGTCAGCCATTTATCGGTGCTGATTTCCTTCATTTTGGGAGATTGGTGATTGGCCGATTTTTACATGTGAAGCCGATCTTATCCACCGATGTTATCTGGCTTGGCAAAGGTCTAAGAATCAAACATGGTCCTCTATGGTATCGGCAGGTTAAGCTTTTTAAAAGAACGGCGATCAGCCAGAAAACTGAAATTGGTGCACCCCTAAATAATAAAAAATTATGCAGGACTTTAACAGAAAATACTGAGCAGTTACAAATAAATGTCTTAGACATGTGATTTAAAGAATATGCAACTGAGTCTGATCATTTTCCACATTTTTATGTCTCTAAAAATCATATTTTTAGATAAAAACAAAACTTCTACTCATGTTACTCTCTAAGCCTTTCCCTAAAAAGATTTCATATTTCATATGGTTGGGATCTATCAGATGGCTGGTAAAATATAGAGATCTGATGTGAGAACTAAATGTCACCCTCTTATACTCCAGCTGTCCTGACATGTTGAAGTGTATTCAGGGGTGGTCCCAACCTGTTTGGCCCTCTGGACGAACAACATTCAGAGCAACATTGATCTCTCACAAGCATGGTGTGTGCGCACCACGTGTGAAGAGGGGCAGGGGGCTTGAGGTGATGTTCCGAGAACTCATGCCGCACTGGGCAGCCTTGGGTGGCTGCCCATGTCACCCATGTCAAAAAAACCACTACCCGCAATAACATTTTTGGTGGAAACCATTGCCTGAAATCAGCCACAAAACATTGGGTGTCAGGTCATTTCAAGGCATGTGTTCCTAATTACATCAATGATAGGGAAAAGATAAAGATGTGGCGGGGGTTGAGATCAACATTCAACCCCGTCTGACACATTCTAAGGCTTGCAGAAAGGCAGTCACACTGCGAATTGAGTGTTTTACTTTGCCCCCTATTCACTACCAGTATTGAGGGCCACCTGCTTGTTTGAAGGGGAAAGTTCAAATCTGTCTGAGTGAAGTCCCAAGGTGACAGCCTTGTCATCTGATTGAAAACTCCCTTTAAGATAGTTGAAAGCTGCTCTTCTGTCATGTTGCGGTGCTGTTGCATCACAAGTTGACACTGATTCTGGCAAGTCCCTCAGCGGCAGCTTGTGAAGTGTTATACTTAGTCCCGGCTTTACCGTGTTTATTGTGTTGCGATGTCTCCTTCAACTTGTCATGGATGTAAAATGTGAGAAACTCCTCAGAACAAGCAGTTCATTTGCATCATCTCAGCTGGAAGTCCTTTTCCTCTACTGTTCAATTGTAATTTTTTATGCCACATGTATAACTTGCCATCGAATCATGATTTCTTGTCATTCTTCGATGCATCAATTTGTTTTTAGTCTCTTTTGTTGCATTTTAAGCTTTTACAACTGTATCCAAGGAGACATATGTCAGATGTTTTAGTGCACATTAAATAATAATAACCCCTACATTACTTGTGTCCTCTCTCACAATGTTTTTTCATCCCAATTATATCTGTTGTTTCTTTTGCTCTTTGTTCATGTGCAAACAACATGGTTCTCACTAGCTGCCTTGCCTTACCTTTCCCTCTGCTTTCTCCTTTCCTTTCCTCTTATTCTGTCATAGAACCCACTGTAAAAGAGGCAGAAGTCACTAGACGCTTCTCTCTCACTTCCTCTCTTGCCTCCTCTTCCTCTGCCATGCGACTCACCAAAGGTACAGAGTTTGATGAGTTTATAGGTTTTATGTTAAGATTTAAAAAACAAATCCCCGTAAAATGTGAGGTTAGCTACTTATAACTAACCTGCTACTGACAGAAGAGAGTTGTAGCAGAGTGTTACACATCATTCCATAGCCAGTAAATATTCACACTGATGAGACATGAACTAGATGGGAATGAAATACTTTCCTAATGCCGCTCAACTTTAAGATATCTGTAGTTTTCCATCAGATGAAGACTTTTGAGTACATGAACCATGGTTGAGGACCTTCTTTTTCTGATAAGAAAGTGACTAAACATGATTTTTTTTTTTTTTTTAAGATTTCTTTATCCTTCGTTATAGTTGGACTAATTTTTCTCTATGTGTGATTCATGTGTTTTTTGTTTTTTTGTAGTGATGCTCATTATTAAATGTGTAAATGAACAAAAGCTTCCTCTTTTAACTGGCAGATATTAAATCTGTAATATGTGAGAGGAACTTAATGGATGTTCCTGGGCTACTTTATACAATCTCCTTTGTAATAGGCTAATTTCTGAAGAAGTTTCTGGTTGTATCTTGTTTCCCAGGTCCCCTCTCTGCTAGCATTAAGAGCAAGAGACAAGAGATAAAGAGTGATCCCACTCCATTTGGCTATGAAGGTATATGAAGGAACAACATTTAGCTGAGGCTTGATAAATGTTGTGATTGGTGGTGGCAGTTTATGTTGTGGATGGTTGTTTATGTCTGTATTTCATGCATAATTGGGAATTTTATAGTGCACGAGCATCAAATTAAGAGCAAACCAGATAAGATATTTGTCGCTGCATGAGATTATTTTTATTTTATTCAGTTTGTGGGTTTTTGAGCCTTGAATGTGTAGTGCTGCTTTTTGTGATTGAATTGATAATTTTCCAACTGCTGCATCCTCACTATGAAAGGAGTTTTTATTTGCTAAGGTTGGTATAAAGGACTTGGCTTCCCTGCAGATACGCTACGTGGTGCGATGGCTGCAGGTGGGAAGCAGCAGAGCATGACCAGCAGCATTGCTGGTGGTGCTGGTAGCAAAGCAGCCGTCCCCAGATCAACCTCACAGCCAGGTAACCACAGGACACATGGAGACATTTGTGAGGACGTCTTTTATCACTGACTTTAAGTCAGTCTGTCTATGAACTGACAGATTCATATCAATTCACTGATACTTAAACTTTATGGTAGCCTTTCTGGAATGGTTTTACGTCAAATTGCTTCAAGTCAGCTATATGTTAGCACCAACAACTTTCAGAATTTTTCAGTAGAGGAGTCATATGTTGAATGTAAGACTTTTGAACGAGTTGCATAAAACACTACATAACCTGTTCGCTTGTTTTCAGTGAGCTCACTGTGTGAAAGAGCTGTATGAAAATTCCAAAGAGGTTTGCTGCTTTCCTTGTTTCCCAGCTCATTGTCTTCCACCCTTATACAACATTTTTAGTATCCAATATTATATCTCACATATATTAATAAATAATGATAGTAGGGTTTTAGCTGTGTAAAACAGTTCTACAGATGATTTCCATTGCATCCTGCTTTTTGTCTCTTCCATATCGGTCCATAATGTCCATAATGGAGGGATTCACCTGGTTGGCTGCCCCACAACGCAATGTCATGGAGGAAAGAGTTCTTCCCCAGAGTTGTTACTCATCAGTCTGAATCTATTTCGGTATAAGATCATTTTCAAGCGATTCAAAGTTTGTCAGTATAGAAAAACATATGTTCTCAAGTTTGGTTTGCACTGTTGGAAAGCAGTGCATTCATAATAGCCCTGTTTAGTCTGCTTTAAATTAACCTCTGTTCTTTTGCCTATAATGTCTGGTTCATTTGAATGAGTAATCAAACTATGATACAGACCAAAAAAGTGAACTCTGGTCCTCCTATCAAACTAGGCCTTGGTACGGTTGAAGCTAACTCTGGCGTACTTTGAATGAATGAATGAATGAATATGTGGATGCAAGCTGACCAGAAATGCGCTCCAAAAACACAATGTGGACTGCAACGAAGGGCATTCTGGGTAAAAACAACCAGAACAAAGTCTAGTCATAGCCCGGAGAAATAGCTTGTGGTATTTCACCAAGAACAAAAGAGAAATCATACAGCTACTAATTTCTGATACCACTCCATTTTGTTTACATTTTGTGAAGAACGAAGTTGCGCTCAGTGTCTTCTTCAGAAGATTCCTTTAGTGATTCCAGGTGTAGCGCCTAGTTTGTGTCGTATTCTAGTCTTAAGTCATAAGTTGTAAGTCACATGGCTTTGTCAGTCCTGTCAAGTTATTACCAGTTACTACCAATGTCAGAGCTATTGCCTTTGCTCACTTGTGCTGCCTGGACCTTGTACTCTTCTGGATTTCATGAAAACCATCAATTCACACCATAACCTGGGTTCACTGCATGTTCATCCTCACTAACAACAACAACCTCAAATTGTGACACATATGGCTAAAATGTCAATTTTAATATTCCCATTGCCATAGTCATTGTCTGACTAGCTGGTAGCCTTCCCTTTGGGTCCTGAGTGTATTTGTTCTGCAGAATAACTTCTGTTGATTCCCAGCTGCAGGCTCACACAACCCATCTTACCTTTTTAAAGCAGTATCCCCCCTCATTGGTAACACTTGTTTGTTTGAAAAGTACAAATGTCTGTTGGTGTGTCCTTAGGCTGGACCCAGAGACGTCTGCTTTCCATGGACACAGAGGACTTTGAGACAATTCCGTCCAGCGGAGAGGAGTCCTCCAACTCTTCTGAGGACGAAGCCAACAATAAGAATGTATGTGACCTTAGCTTAGCTTAACTCAGTATTCTTTATAGTGGAATGAAACTTAAAGAATTTAAGAAAACATTTTTATTCCAAATGTAACTTTATTTTTGAAAAAAGTAGCTTAGAGTGACTTGTTCTTCAGTTGTTGATGCTAGTTAGCTCTTGCATAATTCATCACATTTTTCCAGTCAGTCACCATCATCAGTCAGTTTCCTCTCATTTCTTTGAAATGTATCGCAACCTCCTTAATTTAGACACCTCTACCGATTAATTAGTTCCCTAGACTTGTGTCTTCTTAGCAGCAGGAACTGACTACTTGGCATTTAAGAAATAAGGGAGGAATGAAGGGCTGAAGGGATTCTACCTGTATACTGTTTGTTATTGCGCAATAGCCAGCCCTGCCCTAACCTCACAACTCCCTAGGACTGACTACTGACCAGTTCTCCATCTAACAGGTCCGGAGAGTCTCTAGAACCTGGGTATTACCCTATAAAAAGGTCTAAGAGAGACAATCTGTTTAAACTGGTGTTGAAAGAGGTTCGTCTAGCTCTAACTACCTACAATCCAGAAGTTATGACCCTTTTCAGTTAAGGAGCAATCAGTTGAGTAGCCCTCACAACTGCCTAACCCCAATAACCACTTCTGTTAATGGTAACCCTCTCTCTAAAAATAACATGCACTTGTTACTGGCTAGATTAGATTTAGTGACTTTGTAAGTCCCAGGGTCATTATTTTTGTAACTACTAAAAGAAATTCTGAAGCCACCACATTCCTAGAATCACGCTCACGAGTTTTACATGAAATAAAAGAACTAAAAACAATATGACTCAATTAATTTCAATGTCCACAAACCTCATTAGAATTTTAATGTATATATTTATTAAGCAAGCTTAAGCAGGGTAAATGACAGCAAAATCGATCATCAATGATTATAATTATTAAAAAAATTAAAATCAATTTAAAAATAAATCAACTTAAATTCCCTAACTTCTTTCCCTAAATCGTGCCATCTATTTATTAATTGAGGCTTTTGGGGTGCAGACAACTCATACCCGGATGATGAAGGACCTTGGCAACAGAAAGATTCAGTGTCCTTGGACAGAGTCCCGTCTTAACTTGTCCGGTTCTCCATTGAATAGAAACAAAGTTGAGCTGGTTGTTATATCTCAAAACATCCAGATCTTCATCACTCCTGTGACCTTTGTCTAGTCCCCGAGTCCGTTGCAACAATCTTGAGATCTTTTGGGATGAGTGTAGAGCAGCAATCGAATCAGAAGCCAGAGTTGATGGGCATCGGATCCTATGTCCGTTGCAGTGGTGTGAAGACTTGACTCCCCTCTGGCTCCAGGGCGCGGCTCTCCTTCTGCTGGTGCTGGTCTTCTTAGTCTGCAGCTTGTCAAATCCACATGCCGGGGACAAAGAACCCAGACCCTCTCTGCCTTCGGGTTTTTATATCATCTCTGCCCCATTGTTGTGTATTCGGTCTTGTACATGACTTCTCAGGCATTTGATTACTTCATGGAAGGTCCTAGGCCTTCCCCTATTTGGTCAATGCTCTTAGCTTCTGCCCTTCATGTTTATCTCAACTTCCTGGGCTTAGTCCCCGGATTTCCTAATTTGGCATACAAGCCAGGGCATGTCCAGACTTGCCTCAGGCCAAGTACAGACTTGCCTTTTGCAACTTCATACTATCCCTATTCTCTCTTTATGTGAGTATAGTCTTTTACATGTTATGTGATTACTATAGACCGTTAACACAATCATTAACACATTACTTCAATCATAATCATTTCAAAGTTAATACTCAACTGTTTCAAAGATTCTTATATGATTCATTCACTTTATAATCATTAATACATCGAATCAATATATATTTTATAATCATCAGTAAATCAATATACATTTTTATAATCATTAGTAAATCAACATACAAGATTACTTCAGTCTCTTAGGTTTGTGTGATCTGCTTTCTGTATGAACCTGAAATTATCTCACCCCTTCGAGCCAGTTTTCACGACAATACATCTGGTGCAGGGGTCTGCAGCCTGTGGCTCTAACATCACATGTGTCTCTTAAGACTCTTCTTTGTGAATCTTAATAGCTTTGTCCGACAATGCTAAACAACCTTTCTTTTAACCTAAGCGTAATTAATATTGTTAGTTGAAACAGTTTTTCCATGCAATTTATGCAAAAATGTACACCAATAAAGTCAGAAATATTTTTGCTTGTCTTTTGGTTGCAACTGTGGCCTTTTTTGACATAATTTACAAAGTAAATTAAATGTTCCATTGAAAAAATGTATTTAATCCTGTTTGATTTTCAATATTTTTAAAACCTAAAAACAAAATAAAATTTTTAATTTAAAAATATGAACACATTTCCAATAGCAGATGTAAAAATAGTTTGTTTCATGTAGCTTTTGTGGCTCTAACTGAATTTTGTTAACCTGGACAAAATGGCTGAGTGGCTCTCTGGGTTGCAAACATTGCTGACCAGTGATGATGTGTTGGCCTTTCCTAAGTGAGTAGAATTCTTCTGAGTCACATAAGAAATCTGCACATTTTGATGTACTGGGATGTAGTGGTTCATTCACTTTTAAGCATTCCCTCAAATTTTTGCAATGAAAGCTAAAGTAAAATCTTTTTGTATGAAATTATACATTTCAAATGTAGAGATGAATGGGAAATGTTAAAGGGAAATAATATATTTAAATTTTGGGGGTGTCTGTTTAATACAGATATTGTTCCTGCATTAAAAAAGATTCAAACATGTCGAAGCCTTGATAAAATTCAACTTATTACATCATGGATGTGGACGGATGGACGGTTGGACGGACGAACAGACGGACGGATGGATGGATGGATGGATGGATGGATGGATGGATGGATGGATGGATGGATGGCCTGACTGACTTATTGCATCGCAGGTGTTTCTGTCTTTAGTCAGTGTTGGATTCTGCTGGATCAGTTTTACTCCTTTCATCAGTTTGTGGTTTGTGCTGCATTTGACAGTCATATGTTCCTGCAGGGTGGCAGCAGCCGGTACCGGGTGCAGCTGACATACGCGTCATCTGAAGCAAAGGACCTCCAGTTTCTGGAGGAAGGAGAAAATGGAAACTGGTAAGTTTACTCCGCTTCCATGAATGCAAATGTGTGTCCTTTCACTTTTGTCCTTTGCAAAGCTCTCTAGATATTTTTATTTTATATAAAGTGAACAGTTGTTTGACCCCCATCCTGATTCTGCAAGTGTGCTCATTTAGCAACAGAAGCACAATCTCTTATGCTGGGTTAATTTTAATAAGGGGAGACAACATATCAACCCTAAAATGTTAACAAAAATGCTCTTTATTAAAATAAATAAGTTTCTGAACCAAGACAAAAGTTGGCTCAAATTTTAAGGTAGAAAGATTGCTAAGAACTTAAGGTGGATATTTCTTGTTTACTGACAAGTTTACTCACTTATTACATAGCAGGAGGGTTGTTCTTCCATTCCTCTTTAACAAAACACCCTGTAAATAATTCAGCTTTCCTGGCTATTGCTTTGCAACTCAAAGCTTTAGTTCCCACCACAGAGTTTTTGAAGGATAGAGATTTGAAGACTAGCTAGAACCTTCTATAACTTTAGGGTGCATTCTCACCAGCCCTGTTTACTACACTTTAATCAAACTCTAGTTTGTGTGCCTAGAAATTCGGGTTCATTTCCAGAGGCGTGAATGTGGAATGGAACTCTGATCCAGACCAAAAAAGTGAACTCTGCTCTGCCTACAAACCTCAGTCCCTGTTCAGTTAAAGTGAACTCTGGTGCGGTTCAAATTTATATTTGAACACCAAGCAGACCATAGACCACTCCAAAAGTAGGTGTTTTTTCATTACATGAAAAAACTGTTTGTATTCCGGATAAATACAACCAAAACAAATGCACATCGTGCTAGAGGGAGAAATGGCTCGTGGTGTTTTACTAAAGAGAAATTCTACAAACTCTAAAATCTGATGCTACTCCTTTTCTGTTTACATTTAGTGAAGAAGGAAGTTGCATTCAGTTTCATCTGAAGAGGCTTTTGTTTCATTTCCTCCAGTGGTTCTTTGTGCAGCGCCACTACAGGCCAGAAGGGGAACAGGTTTTTCAGAGGGTTTCAGAGTCTACTACCAGGGCCACCACCAGGAATCTTGGGCCCCATGACAAAACATTAATTTGGGCCCCCTCATGCAGCTGCTGTTACAAAGTCTATTTGACCTATCAAAAGCGTGACAATTTTAAAGGCTTGCAACTGCCTTGCTTTCTTTGGTCCAATACTGATAACTAGCACAATATTTAATGCTCTTGAATTTTACATCCCACAGTCTGCATACAGTGTGCAAGTAGGTTGCTTAAATTATTTCTATTAGTTTTAGATTACTGAAATGTCTCTCCCCACGAGCAACAGTCATAGGCAACATGCAAACTGTATAAGAAGCAGTCCAGCACCTTGACAAAAAACCATAAGCCCTAGCAAAATTTCGAAAATATTTTACTGGAGCAGGCATGTTTATCAATGTCATGACTGACTGTGATTCCAATAGGGCGTTATTTGTGGGCGTGACGGCAATTTCAAAATTTATGTGGGGTCACCATGTCATGTCAGTTTGGTATGAGGCAGATAATCTGTGAAAGCAATCAATCTCCTCCACCTCCTCCCTGAACTACTATTACTGGCTAAAGTAATGCAATGTTCAGACCTAAACGACCAATCAGAACCAGTAGGACGCTCTTAGCACTGTCAATCAACCTCATTCACTCACTGCTAACTGTGCTAATGGTGGAAAAACAACTTATCATTACAGGAAAAATATTTATCTGCCATCATTGGTAGCTATGCTAACTAGGCAGGGCAACAGGCTGTGTTAGCTACAGCATAGCACAGAGCAAGGGGGAGGAGGATGAGCAGCCACATGAGATTGTGATTGACAGCACTAAAACTCTCCTGCTACTGATTGGTTGTTTCTAAAATAAAAAATTATAAATGTTACATATAATTTCACTTAGGAGAGGGCTGGTCAGGAGGGACATGGGTTAGAGCTGCTGCTGACTCTCATTTGTTGTTAAATGTGGTAAAAGGTACAGGTACAAGTTCAATATATGAATATGTTGGTAATTTCTTTGCTTAAATCATTAGATGTTAGTGAAACAGAGGGAAGCAGTAGTCAGTAGCTAAGCTAACTATGCTGAATGGTTGATAATCTCACACAGTCTACCCACCTCTTGGAGAAAAACCAGGTTACAAATTGACACTTTTCCCTTTTTCCCTCTGTCTCTCTATTTTTTGAAAACCTAACTTTATTATTTTCCATAGCAGCATGTAACCGCCACAGTCGTTCTTGTCTTCTACTGACTGCTGCTGAACACCATCACCATCAAGCGCTCCAAGCAGGAACAAATCATGTCATCCAGACCCAGGGGTGGTGTTCAGGGCAAATGGGAGTGGTAACATTTCATTTTTACTGCTAAAAACAATTTCAGAAAACACAATATAATTAATTTTGTAATTGACAGGGCCCCATTTTTTGTTATTTCTGTGAACAACAACAACAAAAATTGTGGTGGGCCCCCTGTTGGTCATAGCAACAGGGGGCCCATAGCAACCTTGCAATTGTCATAACTTTTTTTTTCATAACTTTTCCCCCTTATATGCGTCCCTGTTTTTGTTTCCTTTGCTTATGTTTCCAATTGATATGCTAGAAAATCCATCCTTTCTTCATCTTCAGTGTCTTGTTTGAGGGACACTGAAGAGCTAGGTTTATAGATGATGTGTTGAATCGGGCAGAGAGTGCAGAAGCCACACCGTGCTACCTCAGAGCCTGGATGTGCACCTCTGAGGTTTTGTTACTCAGTGATTATTGCATGCACCACTGCTACTGCACTGCACTGGCAATCATATAAATCCTCTATTAAGACTCATTTTAAGAAAATACAGCTCCAATGTCCCCGTTAACTATAACAACATATTGTTGTCTTGTCTTGCGCACACTTGATGTAAACTATCAAAATTCAGCCTTAAGTAAGTGGCTATCTCTGTCAGAAAACGCCTGTAGATGTCTTCACCTCCATGCTTGACTCCAGGGATGGCAGTGTTATTCCTTGTTTCCATTAGGTGGTGCAACACAAGTCTCTGCGGTTTGATATGCAATTTTGGCGAGATCCTTTATTTTTCTTAGTTCGGCTTGAGCTGAACAATTGCTCAATCTTTCTTGAAATATCATTTGTTTCATTTAGATTTACAATACATACAAGGCAGTGCATGAAAATACTACTCTACAGTTACAAAAGTAGTGTTATGGCATGAAAACAAAAACACACATGTACATATATCTTTGTAGCAATTGGCTACTTGACTGAATAGATGATTTAGTTTTATTTTTGTTGGGATGGAGTTGGTTGTTGGAAAAAGAACAGAAGTGCCCTAGAACAGGCACCCTCAAATCCAGGCCATTGAGAGTCCTGCAACTTCTAGCTGTGTCCATGGTGCAACACACCTGAGTCAAATGGTTGGATTATCTCCTCAGTTCTGCTAATGACTTGATTTTCTAACTCAACACATGTACACTCCTGATCAAAATCTTAAGACCAGTCAAAACAATGCAAGAATTAGCATTTTGCACTATTGAATCTTAAGAAG
>CAEGAD010103843.1:0-13385 GCA_903067055.1 Poeciliopsis paucimaculata | reverse complement strand
AGTGAGTCAGTCAGTGAGTGAGTGAGTGAGTCAGTGAGTGAGTGAGTGAGTCAGTCAGTGAGTGAGTGAGTGAGTGAGTGAGTCAGTCAGTGAGTGAGTGAGTGAGTCAGTGAGTGAGTGAGTGAGTCAGTGAGTGAGTCAGTAAGTCAGTGAGTGAGTCAGTCAGTGAGTGAGTCAGTGAGTCAGTCAGTCAGTCAGTCAGTCCGTGAGTGAGTGAGTGAGTCAGTGAGTGAGTGAGTCAATCAGTGAGTGAGTCAGTGAGTGAGTGAGTGAGTCAGTGAGTGAGTGAGTCAGTGAGTGAGTCAGTAAGTCAGTGAGTGAGTCAGTAAGTCAGTGAGTCAGTCAGTGAGTGAGTGAGTGAGTGAGTGAGTCAGTGAGTGAGTGAGTCAGTCAGTCAGTCAGTGAGTGAGTGAGTCAGTCAGTCAGTCAGTCAGTCAGTCAGTCAGTCAGTCAGTCAGTCAGTCAGTCAGTCAGTCAGTGAGTGAGTGAGTGAGTGAGTGAGTGAGTGAGTGAGTGAGTCAGTGAGTGAGTGAGTCAGTCAGTGAGTGAGTCAGTGAGTGAGTCAGTCAGTCAGTCAGTCAGTCAGTCAGTCAGTCAGTGAGTGAGTCAGTCAGTCAGTCAGTCAGTCAGTCAGTCAGTCAGTCAGTCAGTCAGTGAGTCAGTGAGTCAGTGAGTGAGTCAGTCAGTGAGTGAGTGAGTGAGTCAGTGAGTGAGTGAGTGAGTGAGTCAGTGAGTCAGTGAGTCAGTCAGTCAGTCAGTGAGTGAGTGAGTGAGTCAGTGAGTGAGTGAGTGAGTGAGTGAGTGAGTGAGTGAGTCAGTGAGTGAGTGAGTGAGTCAGTCAGTGAGTGAGTGAGTGAGTCAGTGAGTGAGTGAGTGAGTGAGTCAGTGAGTCAGTCAGTCAGTCAGTCAGTCCGTGAGTGAGTGAGTGAGTGAGTGAGTGAGTGAGTGAGTGAGTGAGTGAGAGTGAGTCAGTCAGTCAGTCAGTCAGTCAGTCAGTCCGTGAGTGAGTGAGTGAGTCAGTCAGTCAGTCAGTCAGTCAGTGAGTGAGTGAGTGAGTGAGTGAGTCAGTCAGTGAGTGAGTCAGTGAGTCAGTGAGTGAGTGAGTGAGTGAGTGAGTGAGTCAGTGAGTCAGTCAGTCAGTCAGTGAGTGAGTCAGTGAGTCAGTGAGTCAGTGAGTGAGTGAGAGTGAGTCAGTCAGTCAGTCAGTCAGTCAGTCCGTGAGTGAGTGAGTGAGTCAGTCAGTGAGTCAGTCAGTCAGTGAGTCAGTCAGTCAGTCAGTCCGTGAGTGAGTCAGTCAGTCAGTCAGTCAGTCAGTCAGTTAGTCAGTCAGTCAGTGAGTGAGTGAAACGGGAGACTCTAATAAATATGTATTGCATAATTATGTATTATAAACAATTCTTACATTTTGGCATCTGATTTGTTGCTTATGAGAAATAAAATGATTTATTTAAAGTTAATCATCAAATTTAAGCCAGTTTTCCACAATCAGTTGAATAATAATAAAACAGTTGATCCTCTTGCTGTCATTTCTCCTGTCTAGGACCAAACTACTGTGTTTGTTTTGGTTGTAGTTACCCAGAATGCCCTGTGCTGCAGTCAATCAATCAATGTTATTAATAAAGCACCCTTCATAGTAAAAGCAGCTCAAAGTGCTGTACAGATCAATAAAAACAAAAAGAAAATACCAATTACCCCCTCAGCCCTCATGGAGAAACACACAACTGCACAGACTAAGCAGAAATGATTAAATTCAGGAAATGCAGTAAAAAGAAGATCTGGAGCTGCTCTGACAGACACCAACATTTTCCCGGGTTTCCTGGCAGACCGTTCCACATAATACTGGACAGAAGCCTCAGTCTTAGTGTGAGTTCAGACTCTGGGAAAAGTCTGGTGTCAGAGGACCTCAGGGTCCGCAGAGTGAGAGGGTGCAAGACCACGAAGATTCACACGTCCCCAAATAAAGACTGAAGCACTTTATAGGTAAACTTTACTTACTAAATCTGTACATATTTAATTGGCCTATTTCTAAAGTCATCTAGAATTAAAGTTGCCTAAGCAATAATCACATTCAAGTCTCTGTTGATTGTAAGTCAGTTACACTGCAGATGAAATAAACCTTCACATTTCCCAGCTGTTATAGCAACAATATCCTCCTTTCAGCTGCAGAAATGTTCAGGTGCAAAAACTTGAACCATTAGAGCAAATCATAGCGAAGCCTCAACTGGTAAACAGAGCTGGGAGATAAAGTGATATCCATTAGAGGCAGCAGCTCCTGCTGCACCGTTTAAATGTATGGATACGTTTCTGTTTGGTTTGTCCTTTAGCATGTTAAATATCAGCACTTTCCCTCCGTTTGTGTTCTCACTAACTGGGTGTAATTAAAGTTGCTGCAATATCGAGACTGAAACTGATTAGGAGTTTAATTTCAGAAGAGGATCACGGTTCTAAAATGTCACTGACTGACATCTAAATAGTAATTGAAACTCTGGACCAGAATGTCCCTCAGAAATCTGACTGGATAATATTAAAAACACGTAGAAATCCCAGAAATGAATCCTGACAGAGCTTCATCTGCCCTGATCCCAGGCTGGGAGCCAACACAGACCCAGGAGAAAACAGGAGACCAAGAGCCAGTAACGTTTTGTGTTTTTGCAATGTACTCAGTATTTCTGTTTTTTCTACTACAAATATTTTACTACATCAGTTATAAGACAAACTCTTTAAAATTAACTTCAACAAGATGGAAAAGCTCATTTTAAATCATTATAGAGATTAAGAATGTTCAGAAATGACTGACCTAAAACTGCCTTCTTTGTCCTGATGTCCTGATATCAGTAAACATGTTAAATAACTTCCTGAAAAGTTGTGATAGTTCTTCACCAAAGACTTGTGGAAAAGAGGCAATGAGAAAGCAGCAGCCAGAGGACGACTGTTTCAGAGATGTTTATTTTCCCTCAAGACAAAAACCCAAAGTGTTCTGCTAAAGCTACACAGAGATGGTCTGAAGACAACAGGCTGGAGGTTCTGGGGTGGCCTAGTCAAAGCCCAGATGCCTGGGCTTTGACATTAATCTCCACCAACCTGAAAGAACTGGAACAATTTAGCAGGAAAAATGGAGGAAAACGGCACAGACTCCCTGCTGGGACGGCAGCCAGAGGTGCAAATACTAAATACTGATGGAATATCTATGCAATAACTTATTTCAAGTCAAATTTAATTTTCATTTTTCACTCGGACTTCCTCTGAGCTTTTTTGATGCTATTTATTTGTCAAATTGTATTTTAACATTTTACTGCTCATGATATAAAAGATGACACTACCAAGGCAGAGATTCCTGTCTTCCTACACACTTATGTTACAAAAAACCCTCCAAATTAAAAAAATACAAAAACACAACAGCAGACCAGAACACGCTTTATGTGGACTAAACTGCAGGTTATCTCTCCATCTTCTCCAGACTCACAGGACGTTGCAGAATTATTAATGAGAGATACAGAATAAAAAAACATCAACAGCAACTACTGGACTGAAACGAAGCAGCGAGGAGAAAAAAAAGCTGAAATTAATTAGCGCCTCAACAGTGGGGCAACTGGAAGCCGTCGTCTGTAACTGATGCTCATTTATTTACCAAAGAGCTGAGGGGTGGGTAAGAGTATAATTACTGCCCTCCCTCCTTTCTCTCACCTCTCTTCACACAGATTTGATGCCGTCAATCTCTTCTCAGCTCTACTGACAGGATGTCAGCCTCTCTTCACATCCTCCTGGTTTCTCCCCAGCTTTCTATCTTTAGGAGGGCGGATCAGCAGCAGAAAGCTCAGCTCAACGTGAGAGCACAGCATCTGGTGATAATTATTCATTACTATGGAGCTCCAACAGAGGCCTTTCTTCTGTGTAGAGTTTTAATATTAGACTTTGATTATGCTATAATTTGACTATTCTGGTTAATTGCTATTAAAAATGTTTCTTTTCTGTCGGTGTCACAGCATGAAGCTTTTGAAAACTGGTTTCTGTAAATTCTTGCTTCTTCTTTTCATTATGTTTGTAAACCATGAGACGTTTCTACATAATATCAGTTCACATTGTTTAAGGTGTATAAACTGCAGTGGCAAGCACACAACAAATGGTAAAGCACTCCAAACACAGATGATGAAAACTCAAACACAAATGCAACAGAAAAACTCTGAAAACAAAAAAATACTGCAACCACAAACAAAAAGTTCCAACCACAGAAAAGAGAAGTGAGAGGGAAAACGGCAAATGTGAAAAGATGCAAACCTGTTCCACTAAACCGAAGTCCTCCCGACCACTAGGGGGAGTCTGGAGCATGTAATATTAACTATGCAAGTGTCCCGATGTTCAATAATACTGTAAAAGATTGCATGTCTCAAAAAGATATGAAATATAACACACATGGACGTCCTCTGGACGTGGCATTGACTCAGGACACTTTACTGAAGGCCTGGTTCATTGGTCGACTCCCCCTAGTGGTCTGACGCATTTTATGATTTTTACTTCACTGATGTGAGACATGCATCATAATTCTGCATCAGACGCAGAAGGCAGCCGCAGTAAATCTTGATGTAAACACAGTGGCTAGAAACTGAAACTAAACAGAAACTAAGAACGAAGTTTGACATTGAAGCAGATCACAATCCCTGCACTCCGGCTCTGAACACACATTCAGGCACATTTCTCTACAGACGTGACAAAATCCCAGCTACCAGGGGGTCATTGAGTCAGAAAAGCATCTAATGACTTTATTGTCAAACAAAGGAAACACAGTAGATGACATATTAATATTAAATTTGTCTAGACCTGCTGAAGACGTTCTGCAGGGTTAAACACTGTAGGATGTAATGTTGACATGGCTGCTGACTCCTCTGCAGTTTATCCTGCTGTTACAGCAGGTAACGCAGCTGCCTGCCTCTATGTGGGTAACTGCCTTTACTCTGTCAGTCAGTTTTAATGAACCGCTCCCATGTGGCAGAGGCTTTTTTTAGTTGGGCTAAAATATCATGCAAAGTTAGTGAGTAAAAACATGCTTCAGATCAGCTGCTATGTCAGGTTCCTGCTGCCGATGCAAACCAGGAGAAAGCAGAGCAGCTCAAGTCTCCGTGTCAGCAGAGTGCCTGAGCTCTTCTCTAACCCTCATCAGCAGCTTCTCCTTTGTGGTTAGAGGAGCACGACTTCTTATCTCAATCTTGTACTTATCTTTTATCAGGGATCTGACTCGGGGCTTTATCGGTTCCACGTTAGACGAAGAGACCAACACAGACACTGCCGACTTCCTGAGCTCTGTCTCAGGAAGCACATTTATAGACTCTCATCAGATAGCCTGAGCTCAAATCAAGTCAAGCTATTTCTAAAGAGCTGTAATAAAATAAATATGACACTTTGTGCATTTAAAACTGAATCATTCAACTGGAACAAAACAGTAATTAACAGAAGTATGTGACAGACACTAGAAATGATCTGCCTCCTCCCCATGTGAGTCCATATGTAGGATGTTAAAATGTTCACCATGACGCTGCGCAGTCGGCTGCACAGACAGGAGGCAAACCAAACTTGTTTTATCGTAAACCTTTTGAGGAAAGAATACTGCGATAGTCTGCAGCTGTCAATCATAAGGATTCACTTTTTATAAGATAAGAAGATGAACATTCATTAATGTCATAGCTAAAATTAGTAAGATACAATCAAGTATTCCTTCAGTAGAAGGTGTGCATATCATCATTAGTAATCATGGAGAAAACCCTCCATCATGAAGCCGACCATGCAAAACACTGCTGAGCATCTAGACCAATTCCAGTGCTTAAAGAAGCAGAGATGCAACTTTTAGATGTTTCAACACAAATAATGAGGTCGTTATCAGGACTCTGGGGAACTTGACTGCACTTGGGAGGTGATTTTTAAATAGATACTGGAAGGTCTCATTACATCTGATGTTAAAAGTAACAGTACATTAGCAAAGGATCATAACAGTAAGATCTGAAATGTTTAAGTGGAAAGAAATGCACAAAAGAAGAGCTTTTACAGAGCATCTCCTCAAAGGAAAACTAGCAGTTCCGACAAATCCAAAATATGTTTTCTAGTTCTGCCGTTGATGGACAGTTCTTATTGCAGCAGAAGCTGTTTTTCCGCTTTGCAGGTCAATCCTAATCTGTTCTTAAACAGGATCATTTTCTGCTAAACCAGCATTCAGTTAAATCTTCCTTTTCTTTACAAGTGACATGACGGGATCATCTCAAATCAGGGTTTATATATTTTAGTTCTGGTTTCAGAAATCAGCTGGATCCATGTGAACATCATCGAGAACGCCACATTGGCGTAAGATTCCCAAACAAGATTTAGAGGAAAACTCATGACAAACTTTCCTCACCAAGGTAAAAGAAAATGTTTTCATTAGGCAGAAAACATTTTCTGCTTAATGAAAAATGTTCAATCCATCATTTGAACATGGATTTTTAATTTTTCTTAAATTAAAAACTTTTAATTTAAGAAAAATTAAAAGTTTTTCTTGTTTCTCAGATGTGTTTCATCTTATATCACTGTGCAAAATCAGTTAATTTAACGAGTAATAAATCTGACTATAACATACCAATCTTTGTATCATAACTGGTCAGAACCATCAACTTGTGATGATTTTTCTTGTGTAATATTCCTCTTGGAAGTAAAAACTAACTTTCCTGCAGCCAACTTTCTGTTTTACATAAATGTATTCATGGGTCAGAAGCAAACCCTTGAGTCTGCCAAGCTCCACACTCACAGAAACCAGATTTCTACAACTTCAGTCCTCATTATTACAGAACTGTCACCAACTACAGTGGCACCTGGTGTGCAGAGACGCTGACGATCACACTCTTGTGAAGATTCAATAATGACGCCCAATTAAAGGCAGATGGTGGCGGTCCACTAAAGAACATTTTATTCTACAAATCACCCTAAGTGTGTGTCAAAGTGTTACAACGTCGTTCCAAATTCCAGTTCTGTCGAATTTGTAAATTCCAGTTCTCGTTAGTGTTTTATTCTAGGTCGGTCTTAAGCTCAAGACTCTTTCTCGTCTCTGTTTCAGAAATTAAAGACTGGATTTTATTTCAAAACCAGTCAAAACCATAACTGTGGAAATATCACCAAATTACAATGCTATTAAAGCTAACTAGCTAGAAATATTCTCTCCCTGCACCTCGCCCAAGCAATGTAGCCAACATCAGCTATACGTTAAGTTGGCTACCTTTGTAAAATGCATCCTGTATGTTTTAGGACATTAGTTTCCATTTCTTCTCAGCAAGGTGAACCATGTAGCTCGGTTCATTGCCAGCTAATACTGGTCTGGGCGCTGGCCTATGTTGTTCTCTGTTTCAGACATTGAGGAATCTAGATTTTATTTCAAGGCTGGTGAAGACCACACTATTTTTATTGTCCAGTTGTCCAATTTGTTTCCTGAGATTCTTAGTTTAATTGGATGTAAAGCATACCGATTCAATTCAAACAATAATGCGAGTCTTTGCTGGGGTTTTTACCGCTTTCATCCATTCCCATCTCTTGAAGCTTTTACTGCAGGAAAGGGAGCAGTGGTTGTCTGGGAGCAGGAGAAGATGTCTGCAAAGTATTCAGCAATGCAATTCAGCTATGAGTCAAAGAACATATTTGTAAAACATCCAGGGAAAAGCATATCTAGCAATTTGTAATTTCTGGCCTCAGATTCTTCAGAGAACAGACGGTTTGATGAAGCAGACAGGTCAGGGAGAACGTTAGAGAAGTTTACAGCAAGGCTGGGTTCTACGAACATCTGCCAGCGCTCCAACCAATCCATCATTTGAACATGGAGTGGTAAAGGAAGCCCAACGTTCAGATTCCTGAATATCACAATAAACCTCGTCATGGTGGGTTTATATGGTGGTGAAGGGAAAATAAAAGGAAAATATGAGTTGTCCAACAGGAGACATGAGGGAGCTTTGTGAAATGAAGCGATAAGTTAAAAATGGTGATAGGTGCGTGGGGAGGGAACTGCACAATGGGGCTGAAACAGGTAATTAAGGCGGGAAGTAGGAGGCCAGCTGGGAGCAACTTTACAATGTCAGTTTTTTGCTGCTACAGATGGATTAAAGGGAGGCAGGGAACAGCAGCAGCACAGTGGGACGGGTGTTTCTGGCACAACACAAGAAAGACTGGATGGACATAAGAGGAAGCGAGAAAGAGAATATGTGGAACCAGAACAAGAAAATAGAAGTATGTAGACCTCAGTCACATAGTCTAGAGAGCAATGGAGGAAAGAAAACTCCTGATGCCGAGTTTAACGGAGCCACTAGTGGAGAAGCAGCAGTTGGAAAGCTCTGGTAGTACACAGCAGCGTGGTTTCTCCATCATAATCACTCATTAGTGCTGTCATAGCAGGCAGCCATACTGTCTGCAGAAGCTTAATTACTGACCATGTAATTACCACAAACATTTAAATCCAGCCTCTCCACTAAGTTTATAAATTTAGCTACACGATGAGACATTTCTAGGTTAATTAATGTTTCTTTGAGAAACGTTAACATCTAAACATGAAAGGTATTTCCTCTCATAGGTATTCTGTGCATCTGCAAGCTTTACCTCAGTTTGGGTTTGTTGAGGCAGAAGAAGTCAGTTATTAATGTTTAATTTAACTTTTCTAATGAGTTTTACCCTTTACTGTCAGAAACTAGAGCAGCTAAGAGTCGCAGAGAAACTGCAGCAGACGTAGAACACGAGAAAAAATAAATTGTTCTGAAACGCTGAGCTCATCTAAAAGTCGCATTTGGATCTCTAAAGTTTGACAAAGTCTGATTCTTGTTAATTTGACTACGCATTATTTCTGCAGTCCTGCTTCGTCTCACGTTCAGCAACAACAGAAAGGTTCAGTTATATAAAGTAATAATAAATATTTTATTAAGCTCCCTTTAATGTCAGTAACTTGGAACTTTGTTAAAATTCCACCTTTTCAAAGACACATAAATGCTAATGAAAACAATGTGTTTAAATCAGGCACTTTCTCCTAAATTGATCAGCTTTTTGCACATTTTCTCCTAGTAACATTCATTATTGTTGTGGGACAAAATGTTGGTTTCTATTAGGGGGGAGGTTTTCACTGCTCCTCTACAGAAATGCCACCATGGCCTTTTCAAACATTTATGTAAAAATAATTTGCCATTGCTCAGTTTTCTGGAACAGCCTAATATTCTGGAGATGATTTTCAAACCTTTTGCCTCATTGTGGTCTGCTCACTGGTCCACTTGACATTTCCTCAGACGTTAAAATGACCCAAAAGTTGGAGACTTAAAATGTCAGGCGGAAACGATGCTTTTATGAAACAGTCTTCATCACAGGCTTAAAAGTTTCCCAGATCTGCTTTCTTTGTTTCCAGTATGCTACTAATGCTAAACATTGACACATATTGCATCATGTAGTAAATTGTTGAGGTGATTTAATTCAGATTTTTAGAAAATCTAAATTGTAATATTGTGATCTAATCATGTATTTTATGAACAGTACAGTCCCTCCAGGATTTCACAATTGTTTTGTAATCAAAATCACAGATTTTTTTGGTGATACTTCATAAATTTGCAGGGAATTTTGTGATGCTTGCAGGTAAAACTGAGACAGTAGAGGCAAGTAGCAATAAGAAGTACTGCCACCTCACGTCTATTATTCTGCTGCAGAAAGAAAGTCACTGCAGTTCAGGTCCAAAGTTCCGATTAACAAATGCATCCGCGACATTTCCAGAGATTTCTCATTAAAGGACAGACCTGCCTTTTAAAAAGCTTCAAATCTGAACATATTGTCGCTTTTATAAACCCCTTTGTGTTCGTTTTAGTGGTGGCACTCAATTAAAATGCTTTAGTTAACTGCAGGGTTTGTAATTAATTGTATTTTAATCAAAAACCACAGACAAAATAAGCAACTGTTTCAGTTCAAACAACCGTTTGTGGCTAAATTACTGAATAAATAGCAAAATGAGCTCAACTATATATATACACACACACATATATATATGTATGTATCATCAGACTGGTGCAAAATGCTACTATAACTGTTCAGCTTTGACTTCAGGAAGCCCTGATCTGTGAAACTGATCTGTGTCTGTGCTGCTGCAACATGTTTAGCAATAAGATATTTTATTTCCTGTAGCTTCAATAGATTTGCTGATAGATCAACTAATTTGACAACAACTTGAACAATAATAATCTTTTCCTTTGTCCCATCAGATCTTTTTTCTGACACAAATTAGCCTTCAGTGGGTCTCGAGAAGCAGCTTGGTCGTCCATCACTGTTTGTGGAGGTTATTGACTTAATTTTCAAAAAGTAGGACCTATTAAGAATTCAGAAATTAATGCCATGTTTTGAATCCCAGTTTATTATCTGGCCGTTGTTTCTGTAACGCTTTAAAAGCGAAACATAAATGTCTTTTACATCCAAAAGCTGAAGACGCTCTGCAGACAAACAGAGAATCAGCATTTGTTCCAGGGAAGATGTGATGAAGTAAAAATAAATCCAATTTTTTTTTTTTTTTTCTTTGTGCCTCCAAGCAAAAGAAATTCAGCTGAAACAATACAGAAAGAAGATCTAGTGATCTCTCAGGGGCCCAGATGCTAAGAAGGCAGAAAAGGCTGAGAACTATAGTGAAAAGGAGGAAAAAAGTGGACTGACGTCCATTAAATATTAAGGTGGAAGAGTTGGAGAGCTGTGCAGAAAGACGAAGCAGCTATAAACTGTAGACTAACTGTGTGTGTGTGTGTGTGTGTGTGCGTGTGTGGGTGTGTGTGTGTGTGTGTGTGCGTATGTGGGTGTGTGTGTGTGGGGGGGTGTGTGTGTGTGTGTGTGTGTGTGTGTGTGTGTGCGATTTTATATCATGTAGTTAATCCCCTCAGGAGCCCTGCACTGGTTTCCTGATTCCAATGTCCTCAGTAACTGCTTGAAGGAGTTTTGATGTACAAAAACCCAAACAGCTGCTGCAGGCGGGGAGTGGGTTAGAGTCCACGTGGGTTTCAGAGAACATGAGAGGCTCCTTTACCACAAAGCTGATCATTTTACAACATACTTGTTCTGTTCGGAAGTAATATTAATCATCTGGACAAAACCTGTGAAACGTAAAAAGCTGCACAGCTATTAAAAGATTTACCTCTGATAATTCAGAAAGATCTGAATAACTTCAAACATGCTTTTTTAATGAAATGTAATCAAAACATTTATTTCATAAAATCTTTGTACAAGCCCACCACCCAGGACAGAGAAGGAAAATGTCTCAGAAAGCAGAAACCCAATCTGCAAAAGAAGCCCATCATTCAGTAAGAAAACATCTAAAATAAAAATGTATTTGACATGTAATATGTTACCTCTACTAAAAAAAAATAGTTCGGTCATTTTTGTCTCATTTCTGATTTTTAAAAAATGAAAGATCTCAAATCTTGATCCATTTTCCCAGAACTGAAAGTATTAGTTTTCAGTTCATTCTTATCTGTCTGAGAAAAGTTCCAAAGATTAAACCTTCCCAGTGAAGAAAAGGCGGCTCTGTGTTAGATTTACATCGTTTGTTCTTCACATGAACCCCTGAACAAGAAAACGGCTGAGTCAGGATTTTCCCACCACTTTATTGTCTGAACTCTTGAATTTCACAGTTTACTTCACTCCATCTGTGGCTATGGGAGATTAGCTTTATGAGCTAAAAAAAACAGCCACACGACAGATGTTCGCAGACACTAAAAAGAACTTTGTGATTTTAATTAGTTTTACTACATTATGAGAACAGATTTATAACTCAGTAAGTCGTAATAAAGACAGTGGAATAGTTGCTTTAAACAAGAATCTCTGACATCATTTAGGACAGGTGACTTGCTGTGAGGTAACTGGTGGAAAAATTAATACATGTTTTTAAAAATTATAATTTCACAGGTCAACAAGTCAAATGAATCTTTTGAAAATATTTAACCAGTTATTAAGCTTTTCTTTAAAACCCACATTTCTGTATTAAATGTGTTTTTCTGACATAATATTCTAACCTTAATTGTGATTACATTTTAACCTGTAAATGTAAAGTTTAAATAGGCTAGTGAAGGGCTGGAGAGAGTTACAATGAAACTCTCTCATTGTAGAGGTTTACCTCTACAATGAGAGAGTTGTACAGGTAAACCTGTACAACTCTCTTTACACATGAAGATAATTTGAAATGCTGCCACTAATTCACCACACAGTTAAAAGCTACTTTAGTTGTTTTGATTATTTCAAATTAAAACCCTTGAAAGTCAGATGCACCCTGAAATGAATATATTCGCTGGTTGCATGACTGTTTTCTGATTTTGTTAAACTGTGTAGCTATTATGTTGAGGAATAACAAGAATCAATTAGAATTGCTATTAAGAAGTTACTTTAAATGCTCAGAGTGCAGCAGCCTCTCTGAGCTCAGATATTACAGCTCAGGCTTGTTACTAGGACAGGTGTCCGACTATCAATCAGCCTCCCGGCAGGAAATTATTACATTAGTGGCTTGAAATAAACAAATTAGTCAGAATAATTTTACACTAATCCACAAAATTGATCAATTCTGTTTCATATTCAAAGTAAGCCTCCATAATTAGAAAAGAAAAGCTGAACTGTTGAGTGAACATAGAAGATCGACACGCAGCATTCAGAAACTGCAGCTGATGACAACCTGAGATCAACATTTTATGCAGGTAAAACCCCGAGTAGTTCTTTACGTCTGGAAGATTCTGAGAAAATAACTGATTCTTACTCTGAACAGTCAGTGGAAAACTTGATTACCTTAACATCAAACCCTTTTTATTACTGAATACATTTTTGCATATTTCCTTTTGCTATTTAATGGTTTAACTTGAGGAACTCCAGCTGTTTGACACTGGAAGGCCTTCTTTACCATCACCCTAATCTTTAGCTTGCTGCACAAATGATTAGATGGAAGACGGAAGAAACGTGGGACTAAAAGTTGATGAGAAGCATAAAAGATGAAATTTCATGTTGGAGCCATCCTACATGGATGAACTATTTGAGTTTTTCTACCCTAAACCTCATTGTTTCTGGCCAGGATGTATCAGCAAAGACACATTTTAAGATTTTCTCTAACAACATTGCACAGACAAGTCGTCAAAATCATAACTCGGATTTCAACCACATGGTTTAAGATTTCGTTAAAAAAAATCTGGATTTTACGTATCTATTTGACCCAATTAATCCACTGCACCCTCCCTGGCATTCAGTCCAGATCCTGGAACAAGGCCACTCTATTTCCATCCTGACAGAAGTGGGACACCAAGTGTAACATAGTTAATATATATAATTCCACTTGTCATTACTTCCATATTTGGGTTCATGTGTAATGGGTGAAACAGCACCCCCTCCTGGTGGTTGGCAGT
>CAEGAD010103824.1:0-14744 GCA_903067055.1 Poeciliopsis paucimaculata | reverse complement strand
TTTATACTGTAATAGTTCATGACTTGAAAATTATACTGACCATCATTTGCATTGACCATTTAAGAAAATCTGAGAAAATATCACTTGCATAATAATTTGGAACACGGTGTAGTTTGCAACCTATTAGCAAAATAGTGCTAATAAATACTTTATACTTGCAACTTTCATTATGTTTCACTTTTAAAAGTAAGGGAGCTGAAGACCTGAAGCACCCCCTTGTGGTTGACTGATGAAACATTTTGAAAATATGATGCACAATCGTCGATTTAAAAAAATATTAAGAAATTTTATATGTATCTATAACGACAATTCAACATGAAGATTCTTTAAAAAAAGAATCGTAATGTCCGGTGATGTACTGACCCGTTTGTCTGTGTCAGGGCATTCCTCATGGTCTTGATCTGCTGGAAGTGGCAGGACATGTCTGTGGACATCACCATCTCTATCACCAGAGCCCTCAGCTCCCTGCCGGAAAATCAACACGTTGAATCCCGACAGATCAGTTTGTTAGAGACATATTCTCTGGAAGAGCTTGAATGTCATTTCATCAGTTTTTGGTTGGTTGAGACAATCTTTGGAAACAAACAAACAAAAAAAAAGCTTCTGATTCCCAAACTTGGGTCCTGACTTCCTGGTCACAAAAAGCATCACACTGCAGGTAAAGCTGTGAAGGTATAGCAAGAACAGTGGCCGCAATTTTAAATGTGAAATTCTATTGTACATTTAAACGTTGCATATGGCTCTGTAATGGCCGTCGAAGCGACCGCCTCTACAGTGGACGACTTTGCTGTCGATGTGGCAGGAAAACACAAAGAACGGTAAACACAACACGAAAGAAACAGCTCCCAACAGAGAGTCAGTCTTGATGTCCAAATTTGTTAAATCTGGTTTGAAACATGTCAGGGATTCTGCATTTTTTTCTTTTGTGATGTTTGGTTAGAGTTTAGACGGACGACCGTCTAAAGTCGTGTTGCTGTGACTTGTTTACAACTCAGAACGGACCAAACTCTATCAAGTGGTTTCTCTCTCTATCAGGACCAACACAATTTGTTTTGCTGGTCAAAACTAGAAAGTGTTTGAGCTTCAGCAGACATGCAGAATAACTGAGCAGCAAAAACACCTAATGACGCAGCATATGAGTCTACTGGATGTTTTAGTGTGAGCCTGTGATAAAATGAACGGTTGAATGTCTGCTGGTCAGGCTGAAGGTTGGGAGGAACTGAATGCAGGAAGGTTTGTCAGTAAGAGGCGGAGCGAACCTCCAGTCTTCTTTGTTCAGGTTGACCAGGATGTTCATGTCCTCCTCAGCCATCAGCTTGTAGGCGGCGCTGACGTGATGGTTCTCTAGCACCGACCTGTCATTGTACAGGATGGCGACCTCCGACCTGACGGATGGATAAAACTGTTCAGATTTCACAGACCTCAAATGCAACACGTGTGTCTGATTGGCTCCAACTTCAGGGACTGTTATCAAGAGACGACGCATCCAAATGATTCCTAGCTGATGAACTTCTAATTTTTTTATTCTGCTTTAAAGGTTTGTGAGCCCAGGATGCGCTCCAACACACACAACCAATTATTCTTTTCACTGTTGTTGCCGTGTGTGTTACCTGGTGTGGATGTGGAAGTTGTTTGTGGTTCCCGTATGTTCAAAGTCATGGATCGCCGCAGCAAAAACCATGGCAAGGATCTCCAGCTCACTCAGCCAGTGCTACACACACAAACACACACAATGAGTGTGTTAACGTAAAGGCTTCCTGCTCACAAGCCCTATGAGTAATGAGCGTCAAGGCCATTTCTCTTTGCACTAATGTATGTTTTATTCTTCTAACCCTAAGAAGCTCAGCGTCTTCATGCAGAATCATGAGCTAAAGGGAACATCAATGTGTGTGTGAGTGTGTGCTACCATCAGTCCGGTGTGTAGCATCAGGAAGTGGGCGGTCTGCGTGACGTCGGCGGCGTGGATCAGGTTGTGGTAGGGGTTCCTGTGTTTGCTGTAGCCGTTCTCCAGGGCCTCAACAAACTGCACCAGGGCCTGCACAGGTATCTGAACACAGGACTCTGGCTAGTACCGTCAGCATGAGCAACGCACTGCTAACCCCGTGCCAATCAAAGCTAAACATTCAGTGGAGACACTAGTGATGATTTGAGTTGTTTTAAAGATTGATCATCCATCCATTGTTCCTGTCAAAGTTTTCAAATCTCTGTAGAAGCGTCTGCCATGCAGTGACGTTTTGTATTTATACGCTGAGTCTGTATGGCTTTTATCTACAACATGATCCATGTTCTTAGACCAATAGTTTAGTCCAATGAATTGTGTCCCAAGTTTGAGAAAGACTGCTCCCACACGTAATGCCAAAGCATCTTCCACCCCCACGGGTTCACGATCACTCCTCTAACATCAGAATCCACCCGAGTAGTGAGATCAAAATTCGTGTACCCTGAACCTGTTGATGAGGTCATAGCGGGTCAGCAGGTCATACACCAGGAATTTGAGGGCGTGTTCTCCAGTGGCCTCGTGGAAGGCAAAAACATCAAAGGACCACTGATCCACCTCCTGGAAAAAACAAAATGAACGGAAGCCTTGAAAGAAACATCTAAATGACAGAAAGCTGAACAATAAAGCCGAGCTCTTTCAGTGTAATGTCACCATTAGTCACTAGGGGGCAGTACGCCATGTTTCTTCAGAAGAGGTAAAGCAGCAATTAAATTAATGAGTGCAATTATTCATTAACTCACAATTATATTTGAAGTTGGTCCCCTCATGATTCATGAGTTTCAGGTCTCCAGAATAGCAAAGGAGAGTAATTAGAGAGATAATTGAATATTCTTCTTCTTTTTTTTAAGTTTGCACAGGAAGCCCTGACGAAGGAGCATATATCAGGAAACACACCGCGCACTACATCTACATGATCTAATTCCACCAGCTCTTCCACATCTATTATTTCCGTTTTTAGACTCTTCTGCTGCTTTGGTCCAACAAATGTCCTGCTTGCACACTTTGTTCTTTTTCACAGTGACGTTATTTCCCTTCCATTCTTCTTGCAAATGATGCTTTTTTTTTTTTTAAAGGATTTATTGGCTCTAGTGGCCTTTTATTTCACATTGAATTAACAGGACAGTGGGTAATGAGAGCAGGGGGAAGACATGCGGCAAAGGTCACCAGGCCGGGAATCAAACCTGCGACATCCGCATTGACGACTAAGACCTCCATATGTGGGTTGTGCTTAACTCCTGCGCCACCACAGCACACAAATTAGGCTTTAACTATGTCTTCACACAACCTCCTTTCTCCAGTTGTTTTTTTTCTGACATTTTTTATTTCTACAGCAGAAGTGTACCCATACCCCTTGATCTAAATCTGATCTTTACCACATTTTTTTCATGTTACAAAATTCAATATGTTTTCCTGGGATTTTATGTGACCAACAGGCCAACAGTGGTACTTAACTGTGGAGTTGAAAGAAAATAATTTCTTACACGGTTTCTTTCCAAAATCTTTTTACAAGTTAACATCTCCAGAGATTGAAATTGCCCATTAAAAACTGCGCACAATTTTGCAACTGCGGTGTTTCCATTAAATCAGAAACGCAATCAAAATCACACGTGAATACGTTTCTCAACGCGAGACGTCATTTAAAAACAAGCCGCGCCGTCGTCCTTATTCTACTTCCTGTTTTCGTCTTCTTCATGTTTTGCATCAGTGTTAACGTCTGGTTGTGGATTATGTGACTCATGTGATGCAAAGAAAGTGTTTCCAACGCAGTTTTGTGAAATAAACAAATGCTGATATGGACAAAAAAAACCCAAAAAGCACCTCATCCTAACGACAAAACTTTTCATTGACGAGCATTTTTCCATAATTACGCAAAATAGTATTTGATATGTCAAATTGTGCAGTTATATGGTCGAGAGAAACACATCGACTGGGGACCCGGCAGAACATCAATCTAACAGAAATGAAGAATAAATAGACAGAGATGTAATTAAACTCAAAATCCCTGAATGTTGTCCACGTTCGCGCTGGGCTCCTCTGCTCCTGGATTGGCACGTTGTCACTATCTTGATCTGGACCTTTGTTAGCTTTCACTTCCAGAGCAGTTTAATCTTGGCTTTGGGAATCTTTACCAGGGTTTTATTGCTCGTTGTGCTTCTCCTCCCATTCATTACAAGTTGTGAACGAGGTTCATGAGGTTAGAAGAGAGGCTTTGATGTGACCGTTTTAGTTCCTTCTATCACAGTAAAGGGAGACAAACGTGTATGCTAGTCACACTTTTCTAGATTTCTATGAAAAGCATCTTTTTGTTCTTCGACTTAACAGGACTTTTTGTTGGTTTTGTTGGACTGCAACGTAGCAAAGATCAAGGGATAGTGATACTTTTGTTGTATATTTTCATTTATATTTTCTTCCTCCTTTTTCTCACGTTTCCTCCTGTATTTCCCGTTTTTCCTCGTCTGCGTCGGTTCCCTAAATGTCTCGTTTCTTTTTTTCGTCTCCAATTCACCCCATCCCTGTTTTGTATCGGCCCTCTGCAGTAAATGGAACCAATTTCCTGCTTGTCACTGTAACTTTTTCCCCTTTTCTACCTGAACAAAGAATCAATACAAGAAAACTTCCACATCCTGGAAGAGTATTTACTTTTTCTTTTTTTTTTTTACCTTGAGAGCTGTCAAAGCTGTGGGAGGGTAGGTCAGCCCGGCCATGTTAGAAGTCCGTCTGTACATCCTGTTGTCACACACACACACACACACAGACAAAAATATCACACACCAATTTCACACTTATAAATATGGGCAGTGGCATGCATATAAACACCTCTCACACAGACCCCCTCCCGATGCTCTCCTCCACAGTTTGAGACCAGGATGGATTGTTTGTTGCCACGGCAACCCTGCTCCAAACACATGCACGCGAACACGCACACACACACAGAGACGCCCGGCGAATGAGCGCTGCCTGGCTGCAGCAGATATTTTTTGATTTCATGCGTCATTAAGCTGCAGCAGATGAACTGATGCAGCGTTCTTTCACTGCGACTCATTTACAACCTAATGATATCGGAGCTCATAAGTTTCCGTATGTGCCATTCGCCTGTGGCGCGCGCGCTAACGTCATTACGCTTCGTGTTCGACCTCTTAATCACATCTGCTGTCAGCCCGGATGCTCGCCTGTGTTTACTTTGAAGGAAATCTATGGCTGCTGCTCCCTCCGCCTTCTGCAGGCGCTCCAGATTTCTGATCAACGTGGAAACAACTGAACATTTGTAAGTGTAATTTTGTATGAAAGGGTGCAATTTACCTTCTACACTTACATCAAACCTGTCTTTATTCTACATATAAAAGCATGTCTCAACTTTTGACAACTCCAAGAAGTTGTTTTTTCTTTTTCTACTAAAGTCGACAAGCTGACGATGAATAAAAACTTTCTTAGACTGAACTACAGGAACTCTGATTACGGTGCCTCCAAAAAGCTCTTTTGTCACCTCACAGCCATCGACTCCCGTGTGTCTTGTTGTGGTGACAGATCATCACTAAGCAGCACATGGTTGTGGTGAAGCAAGAGGAAAAGGATGCCTGGTTTTTACGCTTTATTTCTTGCACTATTAAGACACAAATCTTAAAAGTGTGGCATGCAAATGTATCCAGACCTTTTAAATCCGATGTGTACTGTTTCCCACCAAACCTGCACAAACTTCTCAAAGATGGGGGCAAAAAAAAGGACAACAAGAAAGAAATGCAATACATGTTTAAATCATATATACATATATAAATAATTTTTATAAATATTATTGTAAAATATCAGTTAATTTAACTTATTGAAGATGAAAATGCATGGTAGAAACTGCTTTAATTGTTAGAAAGGGAATTCAGGTGTAGATTACTTTGAATGCACCCTTTTCTCTGTGAAACATGGTGGCGGCAGTATCATGCTGTGGGACTGCTGGTCTCCAGCACAAACAAGGAAATCTGAGCTGAAGCTAATGAAGAGAATCAAAGTTTAAAGTGGATCTGAAAGTTATTGACTAACACTACTGCATACATTTCAGAGTTTCGTTAGTAAAAGACGATTCAAAGCTGGCATCATTTTCCTTCCACTTCACATTTACCAACAATTTGTTATCTCAGTCAGTCATATAAAATACCAATGAAATGTACTGAGGTGTGTCGCAGCAAAGTGACAAAAGGCAACAAAGTTCCCGTGGTGCATGAAGAATATTTGTTACCGTAACCTGTAAAAAATATAAAAGCAAAAAAGGAAAAGCTCATCTGGCTTCACCCTGTTGTTTTCTAAAGTGTTGCATTAATGTGTTAGCATCTCTGGTTATTTCTTACCCAAAGATTTTTCACAACTTCACGTGTCTGTTTCTCACTTTCACAATTTCTCACGTTTTTATATCTAATATGTGCATAAGATTACAGATCTGTTTAGTGTCTTTGACGCTAGATATATTTTTAAATATGATATTGATTAGGTGGAAACAAAGCCGCACTAAAGTAACTTTCATTAGAGAACTTGATGTCTTAGGAACTTGTCTGTTATGAACCTCATTATGCAGCTTCTGTGCAGAGTGGTGAATGCACCTAATGGGTAAATTGCTCTTATGTCACATTTACATGTAAAATGTAAGTGAAATGATGCAGAAGGAGAGTCATATTATGAGTAATCGCTATAAAATGGACTTCAATATTTAAGTGCTCATTTAATGTCTTTGTCAGATTGCTATAGAGAAGAAAAACAAGAACAAAGATTTCATTGGTGCATTAAAATGTATGAGAAGAATCCAAGCCTTAACTCTTATGACTTTAGGTTTCTTCCCCACATTCCGAAACGTTTCACAAAACAAACTAACAGAATTTCATGGAAATTTTCCACAAAAAAAAGTCAGACGTGTAGGTTTACCTCTCCACAAAGATTCCGGCCTGCACCGCGTGAACGATGCTCCTGAACCTCGGCTTCTCCTCGGGGCGCCGCTTGGCCACGCCCATCTTCCTGCTGAAAGTGCACGCCAGCCAATCGCGCACTTCGCTCGGCACGGACTCCGCCTGCAGGTCACTGAGCTCGTCCTCCGTGTCCAGCAGGCGCCTGCAGAGAAGGGACGGGCTGCGTGACGCGTCGTGCGACGGCTGCGCCTCCGTCTGGCCCGTCCGCTCTGCCCGGACTCACCTGGTCTCGTCCGTGTAAACGGCGTCCAACATGGCGGCCGCCAGCTCCAGGTTCCTGCGGAGCTCCTGCAGGTCCACGACGCCCCGGTCCATCTGCTCCAGGGCCGCCTTCAGCCTGGACAAGAACAGGAGAGGAACATCATGATGCAGGTTGTTAAAAACTCACTACAGTACAAGAACACGATGTTTGTGACTTGTTAAATATTGGGTTGGAATTGAGATCCCGAGTTCCCCAGCATTCAAACACTAAAAAGAGCACCGGACAACTGAAAACATAACATATCTGATTACAAATGAAGTGACAGGTCAGATCCACTCAACTAATCAGACCTTTCTGAACAAGTGCGAGAATAAAGTCAGTGACTGTGTTTCCTTTCCAAATGTTTGCAAGACTTTGTCAATATTCCTCTGTCAAAAAAAATCGCAATTGTTGTTTCCAAGCAAATAAAATCACACTTGAATAAGTTTGCTGACGTGAAAAGTCCTTAAAAACTAACCCGCTCCATCGTCCTACAACCACTTCCTGTCATCTTCCTCTTCGTGATTTACGTCAGTGGAAACATCTGGTTGTTGACCATGTGACTCGTGTGACACAAAAAAAGGATTTTCATTGCAGTTTTGCAAAATAAACCAATTTTGATACGGTCAAAAAAAAAAAAAAAAAACCCCATCTCATCCTTGTGCTAAAAACTGGAATTTTTGCCAAACTATTTCCCTTAATGAAATAAAAGCCCCAGAAAGTCCTATTTTTTGTTTGCCTCTTTTCAGAGAACGTGCTGAGCAAATCCAGTCAGTCAAGACCAAACCTGAACTTTCTGACTAACATGAAGCTAAATACTCTTGACACTGGAGAGGAGGTTCACCTTCCACCAGGTGAAAGTCATCCTAAAGAAGAATCAGAGCAACAACTGAGGGATTCGGAGAAGATAATTTGCTTACAAAAATGGACAAAAAACTGTAATTAATTCATCTTCCCTCATTGTCTCAATGCTCTGCAGACGAGCCATGGTTTGATCCAGGTGTGTAGAACCTGGGCGAGAACTAAAACATGCAGGATACCGGACCTGGAGGAACTATTCTGGACACGTCTGCTATAAACATAGAGACCAAGCCCTAAAGACCTGAGGAAGGATCACATCAGCAGCTTGTTCTACAAAGTGTTGAACCACTTTATTTTTTTTAATAAAAAAAATAATAAAAATGTAAAACCATACACCCTCCACTTCAGTTATATCCTTCTTTTTGTTAGCCCATCACATCTGGTTGAATGTTATAAAATCTATTCATCTTTTGCACTAAACACATTAGATTGCATATTTCATATGTAGAGTGGGAATAACTTTATATAAATGTAAAAATGTACCTCACTGTTTCATCCCTGTTCTGCACTTTCAGCCCACTCCTCCCAGTGACATTATGAAGCTTGTTCCATCAAAGTCTTCCTGCCTCCTTAGATGTATTTTTACTCCTCTCAGTTGTTTATTCTTTGAGTTATTTTCAGCACTTTGGAGTTATTGTTGTCAGCTTGAGTTGTTTTGTACTTTTACAGAGCTAATTTATCTCAGCAAAGGCACTGGTTCAAATATCAGACACGTTCCCGATTTGCAGATTTGAAGCCTGGAGGTTTGATCTGTGGTTTGTTTGTGGTTTCCTCTGTGCATTTCTTCTTTGTGAGATGATTAGAGCGTTGTTTTTAAGAAAACGAGGGAAGAGACAGGATCCTTTTGACAGAACATTCTTTCAACATGAAATAATCTTTATTGAACTGGTTCTGGTTCTCTGACATAGCGTTTCTCACTAAAAACTAAAGCTGTTTTTTTTTTTTTTACATTCTCATATTTAGTATCTCTGAAACTCTTTTGGATGCAATTGATTCATTTTACAAAATGGGATTTAAAGCTATGTTTACTTATAAAAACAAGTTTCTGTTACTACTGTAGCTGCTTTCTTTGGGAATCTCTTGTTTGATTCAGGCAAATGAAACACAGCTGATGGCTCCACCATGTTGTTTTAAAGGGCCAATATTATGTGTTTTCCAGCCACATAGTGACATTTCATATTACAGTTAAGTAACTGTTACTGTTAGTTGTTATAAAAATGCTGTATGTCTCAAATATGACTTAAAGAAATTTGACTTCTAACACCTTGAAATTGGGCCTCTGTCTCTTTAAGAAGCTCCTGCTCTTTCTGAAGCTCTGCCTTCAGGAAGTCATCACAACATGGCTCCTTTATTAACCCTTTAACAATGTTTTTACCAGCGTTTCACTGAGAAGTAGCTCCTATAATGTGCTCAGCAGATGAACAGTGTTTGATAATTGCTGCTGGCTAGTCTGAAGGAGCAGAGTGGAGGAGTCATGGGAGAAGGAGGCTCAGTGAAGCTCAGAAGCCTGGAAACTGCGACTCCGAGGAGAAGCTTCATCCTCAAAGGCGAGACACCAACTTTGGGGTTGGGGTGAGGGTGGAGGTAAGAAATCATTTTTTTAGAATCATCATGATTCAATGTAATTTCCATTTGGGACCAGAAAAGTATTTTTGGATTGAATTTGAACAATTAAGATTAGTTTGAAACTCCTTATGCAACATTTAATGGTTATATAATTAAAATGTGAAGGTCCTTTAAAATAAATAAATGTAACAATAAATGTCCCATTAAATTAACTATGCCCTCTAAGTAATGAAATTAAATAAACTGTAAGTTAAAAAATGTAAGTCTATGCATTTACAAAAGCATATGATTATATGATTAAATAAGTAAATATGGAGTGAAATATTTATACATATTTAATGGGAGCCAGCAGCCAACACGGGGTCAGCTCTCTGGCCCTATTTCTTTTGGGGCTCTACACATCTGATGTCTCTGGACCAGATCAGATAATTAATTGACTCAGGTTGATATCAGACACAAGAAAACTGGTAACACCTCTTTCCATGGCATAATTATCACATTCCAAGCTTGACTCAAAAGACAAACACAGGAAATGTTTAAAGAGCTACTGCTTTGCCATTTTAGTGCTTTCTTACCCTTAGAGCCTCGCATGTACTGCAGTCTGTGCATACTACCCTCCACAAGAGGAAACAGCAGCCCTGAGAGAGCCACTCTGCAGACACCTGCCAACCCACTTGATCCTCGTACTTTGCACCCACACAGCTGCTGTCCCGTTCGCACCGCACAACCAGAATGTGGAAATCTGCTTCCTCCAGATGGACACACGATGACACCGAGCCTCCTGTCAATCAGCCGGCGCCAGCGCTAAACGACTGGAGGCTCCTCCGGGGAATAAACAAGCTGTCAAATAAACATTATGCACTGCGCTTTTCCTAGCCAAGGCGGCACTTGTAGTCAGTCAGAAAAGTTAATGCTGCTGCAGTCGGCCAGATTTTCACTAAACTTGACAAAGAACAGCTTGTAGTTGTTGCCGCGGCAGCAAAGGCCAATTATTCTACAGTCGAACTTTCTTTCAAACTGACACAGAAAGTAGGAATGTTAGATCAGTCGGTGCAAAGCAAAAAGTCTCCATGGAGATTTTAAACACTTCTTATCAGCAAAGAAACAGATTCAGTAAATTCAAATGTATGAAAAAAAGAAAAAAACAAATCTAATTTGAGCCCTGCTTTAAGAATCCCTGTGCTCTAAGAGTTTAGAGGAGTGATGGAGTGAATTGTGTAAATGTTACAGATTTAGCCACATGCTCATAAACCCTGGCACTACCTATAAATAACAATGATGTTCCACAAAATGATCAAGTTTATGAATTCTGAACATTTATTATGCCATTGATTGTAGTGATAAAATATTCAAGTTTCTTTTAAATACAAATTTTTTTATTTATTGATTCTGCTTTCTCTTAGGGTGCTAACAGTAAAATCTATGTTTTTGTAGAGTTTATTTTGCTAGTTTAATAAATCTCCATGTTTTATTTAAAGGAGCAGTTTTATGTAAAACTGGCTTTCTTTTTGTGAGCTTTACATCATGTTATAATGTTATCCCTTTTTCGAAAACATAACTGGAGTGTTGCTTTGATTCTTTCATGCATGTTTGAAAACTCCTACAATTTCCCATGGCAACCACGTTTGCTCTCACATTTTTGCAAAGCTCTTCCCTCACTCGGCTCCTCCAGACTAGCGTCAGCAGCTCTTGTCGAACCCCTGGTGAGCTCTGCTGGGCTCATCGTATGAGCTCCTTCTCTGTTCAATGGTTGTAGACATAATGACGTGCAGAAAGCTGAGTTTCATAAAGAGCAGGAGCTTCTTAAAGAGACAGGCCCAATTTGAAGGTGTTAAATTGCCTCATATAAATATAATTTGGAATATTTATAACAATTGAAAATAACATAGTTCCTTGATGCTTGGGCTATAAAATGTCACTATGTGCCTGGAAAACATGTAAAGCGCCCCTTTAAATTGACAGAATAACGGCCCGAATGGGGCCGTTTGCCACAGCTAACCCCCTGCTTGTGTTTTTGCCCTTCAGGGGGAATTTTTGCACCTGGCTTGACAGAAGACTATTTAAAGATATTTTCTGTGTCCTATTGCAGGTCCTCTGAAATGAAACGCGATTGTGTCTTAATTAGGGATGCACGACACATCGGTTCAAACACTGGCATCAGTCCGATAAGTAAAACTTGGCCGATGTTAACAACCCATTTGTGTCCATCTTGTTGCTGTTTGTTTCTGGAGGGGCTTAGTCATGTGATGTTTGTTTGGTCATGTGATGTTTGTTTGGTCATGTGACATTTGTTTGGTCATGTGATGTTTGTTTGGTCATGTGATGTTTGTTTGATCATGTGACATTTGTTTGGTCATGTGATGTTTGTTTGGTCATGTGACATTTGTTTGGTCATGTGATGTTTGTTTGGTCATGTGATGTTTGTTTGATCATGTGACATTTGTTTGGTCATGTGATGTTTGTTTGGTCATGTGACATTTGTTTGGTCATGTGATGTTTGTTTGGTCATGTGATGTTTGGTCATGTGACATTTGTTTGGTCATGTGACATTTGTTTGGTCATGTGATGTTTGTTTGATCATGTGACATTTGTTTGGTCATGTGACATTTGTTTGGTCATGTGACGTTTGTTTGGTCATGTGACGTTTGTTTGGTCATGTGACATTTGTTTGGTCATGTGATGTTTGTTTGGTCATTCGATGTTTGTTTGGTCATGTGACATTTGTTTGGTCATGTGACATTTGTTTGGTCATGTGATGTTTGTTTGGTCATTCGATGTTTGGTCATGTGACATTTGTTTGGTCATGTGATGTTTGTTTGGTCATTCGATGTTTGGTCATGTGACATTTGTTTGGTCATGTGATGTTTGTTTGGTCATTCGATGTTTGGTCATGTGACATTTGTTTGGTCATGTGATGTTTGTTTGGTCATTCGATGTTTGGTCATGTGACATTTGTTTGGTCATGTGATGTTTGGTCATTCGATGTTTGTTTGGTCATGTGACATTTGTTTGGTCATGTGATGTTTGTTTGGTCATGTGACATTGATTGTTGGATTGGAAAATAACATCGGCCACAACAGCAATATTAATATCAGATATCGATATCGGCCCACATTTTTCTCATAGTCTCGATATATGTATGATGTGTATCAGCAGGCATTAGTTTAAAGTTACTTTTCGCTTTGATCAGCGTTATAAGAGTTTAAAAAATAGAGCTTTATAAGAGTTAGTCGGCCCAATGTCGATACATAAAAATGTAGGGTGTAATAGACATTTTCAGAACATAACATACAGCCAATTTAAATTCTACATTAGAACAACGACGAGAGGGTTTTGATTTAGTTTAGGTTGGCAGCCCTCCCCTGTGTCGCTCTATTCCTGTCAGTGAATGACAGGCCGTATCATGTAAGGTGAGAAATGAGAAGATCGCAGCATTATTTTTGATGCCGAGTGGTTTAGACAATTCCAGCTTAGCGATTCCCCGTCCTGATTGTAGAACAAGAAACAGTTTTTCATCTTGACACATAATGCGCAATAATGTGGTCGTCCAGAACCTCTGCTCATCAGTCCGGCTCTGTCAAACAGAGGAGAGGAACACTGTACGTAACGTTGGACTGCTGATTCACACCAGTCCGTTTATTAAACTATCAAACAAAGAGTTATCCTGTCAAATCATACACTGAATGTGAATAGGGGGATTTTTTGTCTCTGTAAAATATGATACAATGTATTCCAATGTTTTTATTAAACTTTTTTTGTTCTTTTTGGAGTCTGTTGATTTTTTTTTTTTACAATCACCGCAAAATGACTTGCCAACT
The DNA here is from genome assembly GCA_903067055.1 of Poeciliopsis paucimaculata. NCBI lineage: Eukaryota > Metazoa > Chordata > Actinopteri > Cyprinodontiformes > Poeciliidae > Poeciliopsis > Poeciliopsis paucimaculata. The sequence goes on along the minus strand of CAEGAD010103824.1, from coordinate 1,316 downwards.
GAGCACTGATCATAACTACACATGAATCTATGTCAATTAGACAGGATAATGCACAATTTCATCCCTTAGAGTGTTTTTATTTCCCAGCTCTTTTACGTTTGATGCCATCTGTTTTGACGCCACATAAGATTTTCCAGATGTTTCCATTTCCTGTCTCTCTCTTTCTCTGGTTTCTCTCAGACCCAGGCTCGTTCTCGTGTGTGTTAAAGAGTGTGACAGCTGTTTTTGGCTTCTTCCAAATTTACAGCTGGCACACCTGTGCTCCGTTTAGACTCTGGCCCGCCGCGGCAGTCAGCGCTGCTCTTTCTCCATCTCCAGTCAGCAGCAGCAGAGATTTAGTCTGTGTTTGTGTCCATTTTTAACTGATTCTGATAAATACGGTTTTCCTGCCGTGCTGCACACAGCCTGAGCTGCTGCCCGGCAGCCGGCACGCTGCGGCCAGCCACCTGCCCGCCTGTCCATTCTCACCTATGTCCACATTTGTCTCTCCATACATCCCTGCCTGCCTGTCTGTCTTTCACCACTCCAAAGGTCGACTTCCTGTTTCTGACGACCCGCTGGTTCCCTCGCCCTGCATTCTGCAGAACTGCTCCCACTGTTCGGTCCACTTAACATTTTGTCAGCTCTCCCCTCACGTTGCTGAAAGAAACAAAAACCTTTCATGTCCCGCAGGTAACCTTTTACTTTAAGTTACCGATAAGAGCCTCCAGGGAGGGAGACAGAGAATTATCCAGGATTATACAAAATGTTTCTGGATTTAATTCAATTTGAATTGATGGTATTTTAAGATGGAGTGAGACATTTTACACTTTTACACTTTGACATGTCTAAATTGGCAACATTTTGGTGGGATCAGTTCTTGTTTCCATGTACAGTGGCTGGCAAAAGTATTCACACCCCTAAATTTTGCCACATTTGGTCACATTACAAACACAAACGTGAATATATTTAATTGGAGTTTAATGTGAAAGCGGTGAAGCAGAAATAAAATTATGCATGATTGAAAGTTCAAAACTTATGACGACATTTGGAACAGTTCAAAGGGTAGGAATACTTCTGCAAGCTGCTGTATAATTTAATACAAAAGTACATAATTAAAAAATGTAAAGTATTGGTTCTCTTTGGATTGATGCGTGCAAAAAATATACTGGGTCCATTGTGAAGGGGTTTTTCTTTAAAGGCAAAATGTTTTATTTGAATTAAATAATGTTCCTTTATGCATCATATAAATGTAATGTTTTTTGTATAACAGTTAAAATGTTTTTTGTGCAGTTGCAGAGGGTGTATAAACTAATGAAATAAGATGTGTCTACTGA
>CAEGAD010103817.1:0-155063 GCA_903067055.1 Poeciliopsis paucimaculata | reverse complement strand
CTTCTGGATCAGGATTGTGCGCCCTTCAGTTAACCATTCAGGGTGAGTCCCATTTTGTAGCAGCTGGTTCATTTGGGGCTGCCAGTCGCTCATGGAGGGCAGTGAGCTTCTTTAGCCAGTAGGCATGGATCAGTAGGCATATATATACACACACTTTTAATACTCGTTTACACTCTTTTACACTCTTAATACTCTTTTACACTCTACTTTTAATACTCTTTTACACTCTACTTTTAATACTCTTTTACACTCTACTTTCTGCTTGTTTGCCGAAAAACATTTCAATAAGATACATGGAAGACTGTGGGTGTTAAATGGCAAAACGTGAACAAATTAAAAACTTACACAAGCTGCTGTATGAACCATGTACTACTCCAGCCAAAATCCTAAGTGTTACAAAAGAGAAAAAGGCAAAAACAAACAAACAAAAAAGTGTTGGCCAGTAAACAATCAGCTGCTCTTTGTGTTCTGACACTGAAATGGGGAATAATGGTGAGACATCCAGGGAGCCATTAGATCAAGTCAAAACAAAGATGTACCAACTGCATTTCAAGATGAAGATGATGCCTTTAAAATGTCAAACAATCTGCAATTCTTTTTCATTTCCAAACAGTGAGGATTTCATCTGACTTCATAATGATGTCTTGAAGCTTTTTGCAGAACAAAAATAAACAGGAGGTTAATGGAGTTTCTGCTTGAGCAGCCAGTAGGAAAACACAACAATGATATATAAAGAAAATGCAGTCTGAAACTGTGTCGCCTCTCTGCCTTGTAGTTACAGCTTTGTTTCTACTGAAGAAACATTCAGCGGAGAGGATGTTGACTTGACAACAGCAGATCTTCAGATTAAAGAGCTGCTACTCATTGTTTCCTGTTGTCTGCTTGAAACGAGGCGCTGCTGTTTGTTACTGCTGAAATAGTAACAGTAAGATATTGATCTTATTGCCAAGGACAGAAAATCTCAACAAGTCCAAACAGTATCATTACACCAAGCAAACAGCACAATAGTCTTCACCCTTGAAGGCAACAACTGCTGAATAACTTTAAATCGATCCGTGGACGGCGGCAGCCAATATTATTTCTGTAAAAAATGTGGTGCTGTGTGATGTGCATGCTGGTCACTTTGGGGTTGTGAATTGTTCAGACAGAAGTCTACTTAAGAAACTACCAGGCATTGTATCCATTTTTGGGGGACTTCAAAAGCCTAACTTTGCAGTATGCAAGGTTCTTGTTCTACAACCCACAGCAAGAATCAACCCTATCCCTATAGCTAGAACTCAGCCCAGAACAACTGGAACCAATATCTAGCTTCATACCTCCAGAACAAACTTAAGAAACCCCTATTAGTTTATAAATCATGGACTCCTTATTCTTATTAAACATGAGGAGCTAATATTTAGCTTTGTGCTTTACCTCTTTGTCTTTCTTTTGGTTTTGTTTTTATTTCCTTCTAATTCACATAATTCACCTTGAACTGCCTTGTTGCTGAAAATGTGATATATAAATAAAATTACCTTACCTTATGTTGGCCTGGCCCAGAACCCAACCCTATGGTGTTCCATAGATTGAGCCAATTGAAAGTTAGAAAGATCCTGTGATTAGTTTTAAGAAAAATTAAGTTACGATAAACAAAGGGCCACTTAACCTCAAATGTCAAATGTTTACATGCCCACATTTGCTGAAAATGATCTGTAACTACTGATTATTGATTCATTATTTATTTACAGTATTACATATTATCACTAACTGTCAATGATAACAAACCACAACATATGTTGATCCAACTTTTCACCTTTGCTGTAAAAATGACTACTTTTACTTTTCTTATTTACTAGAAAATTGATATTCTAATTTTAACTCTCAAGAAGATTGCAGTAGGCATCTCAGAGTGTTTGGGAATGAGTCTCAGACAAATATTCTCATGTAGGAAAAAAAAGAAGTGGATTTGTGGAGAGCAGCGAGGCGACGGCACCCCCCACCCCCTTTGAGGATAGCGAGCTCTGAACTGTGGAAAACACCATATGGAAGCTGATGACACAAAATAGTTCAGTCTGAACTAAAATCAAACATGGAAAGCCACTCACAACTCCAGCTATGATACCACATGATGAGACATAAACAAACACAATAAAACAATGTTTTCAAGTTGTATTTCTTCTCTGTAGTTTCATTCAGCCATGCTGTAGCCAAGGATGGAGAATTTGCTCCGCCGCAGAGCTGTGGGAGCAATTTCACACATCATCAGTCCGCTTCAGTATCTCATCACAGAAACACCGAGACCATTTTTAGTTGAAAGAAAACATCACTGTTGCTTTTAGCTGGCCATGCTGCAGAGCTTCGGTCAAATAGTTAAAGTAAATAAAACTTTCATGATTGATTTGGTCTTTTTTGAACAGCAATTTATGGTTATAAATGTAGCCAAAACCCCATCTTACCATCCACCGGCATCCTTTCACATTTGATCTTAAATTGCTATGATTCTCTGTGACACACACAAAGAAATCTAAGTTACTTTCAATGAAAGTGAGTTTAGATGATTTACAAAAACACAGAAAATACAGAAGCACTAAATGTTATTGTGATCTACTAAGTGGTTGTCATGTCTGTTGTTATAAATGTAAAAAATTAAGTATAAAAAATTACTATTATTACCATTATTTTTGAATAATGCACCACTACTCACCAATATAATGAAGTCTCTACTGTCATCTACAGGCTAAAACAAGAAACAGATGCTGCATATAGCATATATACATCTTTATATAGATCCAACGTAAATACACATTATGACATGTACATGTAACGTATGTAGTAATTATGACGTTGAAAGTTAAAATTATGACTTCCTGTTGGGCTTTTATTTTTCTTCCATGGCAGAAATAGGTTTCTATAATTGCATGCTCAAAGGCACACCTGTAACAGAAGCCTACTAAACCTACTAATCCTTATTAAATTTCACTTTAAACCCTAATCTCTCAGGGATGTGAAAAAAAATTGGGCTTAAATTACTTTCAAAGCTTTGATTATGCCAAAATAAAATTACTTATCTTCATGCAAATTCATAAAATCATCACAGGTAAGGGCAAATGTATTTTATTTCTTTAAATATAAAATACTCCAAAGTACACAATGTGTTCAGACAATATTGATGAATATGTCAGCCTCAATAAACAGTGAACAGAAAAGCTATATGGGTAGTTTGGCTGTCTGATTGAAATAGTGACAGTTTCGTGTGCACAACAAAACAGGACTGAAAAATTAAATGTTTTCTGAAGTTAAAATGATAATAATAATAATTAAAAAAAAGACTGGTGAAAATATTCCCCTTTGGCATAAACTGCATCTAACAAGGACCAAGCATTAAAATAAACAACCTACTGCTATTAGAGAAAAACTGCAACTTTTCGGTCACTAGACCAGGAACAGGACACAGCTAAAAACAGTTCATGTGATTTACATGAAAACATATTTATTTCCTCTACTGGTGCTGATGACATCAGTAAAACAACTTTGAAAATAGGAAAACCTGCAGATGCTGACATTGGAAAACCAAGTATGCTAATTGTTGATACTACTCACCAAACATGCCACACAGAGTGATGTGCTGCTGGTTTCTAGGAAAAATAAAAGTATCCCACTGATTTCCCTGTCTTTCCTTAAGCTTTCTGACAGAAACACCTACGAGTTGATGAAAACAAAATTTGAATTTATCATGTTCAAGATTGAATATACTATAACACTACTTTCAGGACAACTTGCCAACAATAACCATGCTGGGATCCCGACACAAACTTTGCAGGACTCATAGATATCAGGCCTTAATGTCAACTACAGATTTGATTTTCTGTACAGCACTCTCATATGCGCATTAAATAACCCACAGCCAATTTCTTCACTAATGAGAGCATCAAAACAATCCTCAATATTGGATGTGGCGTAATATTTGTTTTTTTTAATTGTTGATTTAACTTTCTAGAAACAACCAAGAAGTGCTAAAATAATGAGCTAAAAGTTATAAACATGGTTAAATTTTATGTGTACAAATAGCGACAAAGTCCTCAGTACAGTTTTAACTGTAGCCTTCATACAATCCTCCACAACATCGTTAAATCAGTTGTGCCATAAGATGAGACACTTTGTTTGTTCTCCCAGAAAAAGGGGAAATTGGCGGCTCCTACAATAAGCGTGGTAAAAGCAGGACCAATTTGCATCGTCTCGTGTCCTCAAAGTGGATGTGGGTGATTCGCTGTCATTATTGTTCATATTTGGTTCAGTTCTCAAGTTTCAGAAACCTGCTTAGCCTCAGTACTGGTCAGCTCAGATCCTCTGACTGCCAGTTTGTTAGCCTATCTAAGCACCAAAGGGTTGGAAATGTTCCTTGATTTACCAGAAAACAAAATTATAAAGCCCCATGTGGGTCTCTGTCCCGTCCATCCAGACCAACATCAGTCTGTTAGAGCGCTTTTTGTCCGCTTGCCCTGCTTCCCTCCGCTGGATGCAACGGCGCTGCCGTTGTAGCCTCCCGCCGGCCCCATCGCCTCGTCCTGCTGCTCCTCCTTGGCGTCCGGCAGCTCTTCTTTGAGTTCTCGCAGGCTGGCCATCACCTCGTCGATGGTGGCCGTGCTCACCAGGTTGAAGTCGTGCATGCTGACCAAGTGCAAGAGGAAGTTGCGGCAGAGGTTGCGGCGGATGATGTGAGCGCCGAGGTTCTCCACGAAAAGCATGACGGCTTGTTTCATCTGGTTGTCTGCAATGAAGCTGGATGAAATGAACACAGCAAAACAAAAGTTAAAACAGCATCAGGTGAAGGAGGCACAAGATACTTCCTATATTTCTAGGGTTTATATAATTACGCCTCCATGACAAGGTCGATAAATGTTTCCATGGTGATGGAGAACAAGACAAGTCAAGACCAGACTTTCTTTCTGCTGACAGGTGATTAGCAGTGCGGGATTTTTATTCCCACAGAGAAAAATGTTTCCATGACGATATGGATTATGAATAACTCCATCTTCACAATTGTTCCTTAAGATTTCTGATCTTGGTCACTGAAGGGCATAAAGGTAAGTGAAGTGAAAACTCATCAAAATCGCAAGAAGCAAGTTACCTTAAGCTGAAATATCTCTGGTTGAACTCATGTTCAATTCAGCAGAAAAAAGGGTTTTGGAACTTAAAATGTTACTTATTTTGTTGATGTATGATTTTCAATTAAAATACGACCAATTACAGACCTTGTAATTAACTCGATTAAAACTTTATTCAAGTCCCTCAATTCTTTTATAGACTTTACCAGATGGAAACTCTACACTAATTATAGAAAAGTTAACAACTGCTTTCAATTGAAGCAATCGAATGATTGCTTCAATTGTCATTTTGGCTTCAAACATTAAAAACAAAAAGCAATGAAATTATTCAGTTTTATTGTGCATTATTTTGGAAGTTTGAGCTTAAATTTTTTTTTTAAACTTTGGATTCCTGAACATTTTAGGATCCAACAAGTTTTTAATCTACTCTGGCTTTTTCTTGTGTTTCTGTTGAGTGGTTTGAAAGTCGGACTGTTCGTTAAATTTACCCGTGCTTCATGACATGCAGGTTCCAGAGCTTCATCACCTCCTTCTCTCCCTCATTGACGTCTGTGAACTCATCCAGTTGCTGCAAATGGAAAAGAAAAGAGTTTCAGCCAATTTGAAAAACAGTGTAATTGACCTCAGCCAGCCAAAAAGGGAAATTATTTAAATATATAGTATTTAAATTTTCTTAGATGAGGGCCTTTATCTCCTCTTTATTTCACATCTGGCTACTAGCAGTTTATGTAGCTACACTCTGTTTTGGCTGTATTTTGCACCAATTCAACTTTCTGCTGTTGGAGCGTTCTCTAACCCACGTAGCATTCAAACAGTGCCAGAGTTCATTTCAACAGAGCAAAGATGTTGGTTTTTAGGCGAACCAGAGTTCGCTTTTTTGGTCCACATCAAAGTTCGATAGGAAACAGACTTTCTAGGCAAACAAACTGGAATTTGATGAAAGCGGATTGAACGGGGATCACAGGCGAGACGTGTATTCTCCCAGGACGACTGAATAAAAATGTGCCCATGAGTCTTTTGCTTCCACTACATAGACAGACACTTTTGCATATAAAATCTCATAAAATACACAAATTAGTGGTTTTAACACGACAAAATGGCAGAAATGTTCAAGGAGACTGAATACTTTGTGCAGCTAAACTTAGTAGAGAGAAAACTATTCACACAAAGCCAACACCACACCACTAACTTGAAGGGTTTGGTTAATTAACTGCCAATTTCAGGAAGACATCATTGAGCCTAATTGAGGTCAAAGGTCACAAGATTCAACCAGATGGCAGCTTCTCACCGTGGCCGTCTTCTCTCGGAGCCATTCTGGGTCTCTCTCGTCTTCGCTGTCCACGTCCATCTCCTGGGGCCGCAGCGGCATGCAGCTGTCACTGTGGAAGTAGAGCCGGTTGTGGCCACTGACGTACGTCCTCTGCTGCTCCAGCTCGCCGTCCTCGGACTCCAAGAACTCCGACAGACTCGGTTTGGTCCGTTTGGGCCTAGAAACAGCGAGAAAGACGAGGCAGCCTGCTATGAAACTGTAGGTTCAGACTGTGAAGCAACCAAAATGTTGATTATGTAGCATTTATCTCAATAAGCTTTGCAATTTACATGAAATCCAACATATCAGTGCTTATTAACAAATGGTGTTCAGGTGACTCTACAATGAAGCGAAACTAACTAGGAAGACGTAGCAGAGGTTGAAACAAGGCGGCATTTACCTGGAGACCAGTATGTGAGTAACTGGGGTCCTTTTAACTGGGCCGTTTCGGCTGAAAGCAAAGCCCGGCTGGCTGTGAATGTCCTGAGGGTTGCCCACGTAGGAGCCATCATAGCACTCATTGATGGACACGTCTATCCTTGCTCCTTTGGGGTGAGGCTGAACGTTTCAGAAGGAGAAAAAAGGATCAGAGAATTAGTCTTCACCACATGGACAGTGAGAAAAAAAATCTGACAAAGTAAAAAATAACTTGGATATCTGATCACACAGTTTCCTCAAAGGTGACCTACAAGGCTTCCTTGAAGTAATTGGAATAAGTCTATTGGTTATACATTTTTCTGCACCAAATCATTCTAAGATGAGATTTTAGTTTATTTGTTTTGAGTTTATTTCAGAAAGAGCTGATTTTGAGCGTCTTGCCACTTAAACCAAATAAGCTGCTTCTGGCCAAGCCCCCCCAACTCAACGTTTATACTCATACCTGATGATAACGGCTGTGCAACTACAAAAGATCTGCAACTACACAACCGTACGTCTTTTGAAAAGCAGAAGTGGAGCCTCCTGGACAACCAACAAGAATGCAGTAAGCAGTTTCTAAATGGCAAGTCAAAAAAATTCTTGTCTTTTCCAACAGCCTGTATAAAGCGGTAAAACCAGGTAAGGAAAGAGCCAGAACGCCACCTGGGTTACTAGGCGACGGGGTGGGCAAGGCTGGGGTTGCTAGGTAACAACGCAGTTTCGGTTGGTTGTCACTCAGCATTTGGGAGGTTTTTTGAAACGTTTTCTACATACCAAAAAACATTTGGCAAAATAATTTGTTTTCCTTCTTAAGTTGTTTTTGAAGCAGTAGAAACCCAAAACTAAAAACATGCAAAATGTGAATCAGTCTCTGAGTGAACTAGTCCAGTAAAACTCTTGTTTTTCTAAAGAGAGGCCTTGTGGCTGGAAGAGTGAAAGCAGATTCCTGACGTAAACCTTCATGTTTTAGACTGTGAGAGGAAATTGGGATACCTGGACAGAACCTACACATGCAACTAGCAAGCAAACTCCAGACCCTAGGCCAAGATTCAAACCCAGAACCTCCTTGCTACAGGACAACTGTGCCACCTTGCAACCCTGAAAATTCTGAACACAAAAAAAATTTAAGGTAGCAATAAAAACAGTAATTCTGCTGAGGTAGGAGGACAAGGAAAAGGGGAAATAAAACAACAACAAAAAAGGAGCCAACTGGATTTCAGGGAGAGCCTCTGATACACAGTGATAAAATATTATCCCCGTTCCTTCTTCAGTGCCCTGCATCCTCGAGTGAGTCTTAAAGTTTAAAGTCTGTTGAAGCAAAGGGGGACGCCTCTCGATTTAAAACATGGCAGATAAAAAAATATGTGACAGACATGAATCAGAGAGAAACCAGGACAGCAGCATCTAACAACAGGAGATTGGATATTGTGGAGACTCTGAAAATACAACAGTACCTTCCCTGACCTACAAGCACAGCTCTGGGTCAGCTCTTCAGACGGAGATATTTTCTGCTCAGATTTGACTAGATGACCCGTGATGATAATTTGCTTATTTATGACAAAAAGAACCAATAGAGGTGAGGTGTTCATTCTGCAAAGTGAAATATATGGAACTTTTTGACTGAGAGCTTCCTGTCCCCAGTAATCGGCTGCTTTAACCACTTTTTTCAGCAATACTACTGGAGTAAAAAGGAAAACAAGTAATTTATTGTACTTTAAATCTATGAGACAAATTTTGAACTACTTCTTTAGGAGGGTGGATGGTACCTGGACCAAACCTACTGAGGACCAACACTCAAAGAAAAAGGACTCCTGTATAATTTTTAAGTTGTCAAATACTTTGAGATGCAAATGTGCATCTGCAGTTAAATCACAGCTACAGAAATGCTACAAGCATAAGTAAAGGTGAACTGGTAGAGCATTAATTGTGCTTTGATTATTCTGTAAATGCATAAAAGACAGGACAGTCTGTCCTTTCTTAACTAACTTCTCTGTATGAAATCCAGGGATGACAACACAAAACTATACAGTATGTCTGATGTTGCATTATTGGTGCCAAGACTAAAACACTTAGATGTTTCCCCTTTTCCAACACAGCTGATTTAGTACAGACGTGAATACAGCATAAAACCCTTTGAGACAAAAAGTCCTAAACTCGCTCCCTTACCACATAGTTGAAAATAAAACGCGAGTGGGAGAGCTTGAGGTGCTTGAGCAGGCTGTAGAGTTTGCTGCAGTTCAGAGTACACCAGGGACAGTGGAGATCGTCTCTGGCCTCGGTCTGCTGCCGTGTGTTATTGTTGTACAGGAACTATTGAAGAAGAACACATCACAGAATCACTACAAAGCAGTTTTTAATTACCCCCAACGGAGGTAAGTAGGTGTAAAGAAAACGTCAAACATTCTTTTTCCTATCCAGATAAACATTTAAAAATCATTACTATTATTTTCCAGATGTCTCAAGATGTAATTCAGTGCTAATCACAGTGGGGGTTTTTTTTGTGTGTTTTTTTTTACTGTACCTGATAAAATATACGGAGCTTCTGGCGCGGCTCAGATGGGATCTGCTCTTTCCTCGTCTGACTGTCTGTGCTGACTGACTCTTTCACTGCTGACAGGAACACATGCACAAGTTAATGTTTTGTTTATCACCAAATACCAACAAACTATGCTTGTGAGACAAAACTAAATACTGACTTTTCCTTTTCTCCCAAATATGTGACACAAATTTGAACATTGGAGAAGTCCCTTCCAGACAAAACAACCTCCAACTCTATGGTGTTATGTAGCCACTAATAATGATAATAATAATAATAATAATAATAATAATAATAATAATAATACATGTCTATACTAGAGATGCATCAATCAGGCTTTACTTGGCTAATTTCAAATAAACTAAATATGCACTATTTTCCCCAAAGTGTCTATACTCCTTTTGTTATTTTGTGGCAATTCACTCTATTAGTGGGATGCTAAAGTCCATTTGCTAAAGTGTAACAGCTCAGTGTTTTATTTCACTACAGTAGTTTTTATTTTCTAATGCTATTGGTAGACACGAGAGTTTTTCTTAATAAAAAGCAAACAAAAAAAAAAAAAAAAAAAGCCCTCTAAAATGTCCCACCGTAAACACTGAACATTTCATCATCATTTCTTGTTTTTCAGATTTTTGCCCTCAAATTTTCTAACTGACAAGCAAAGTACCAGGTTGGCAGCTCTGTAATGTCAATCATGCTGGACCGGAAGCAGACGCAGCGGCACTTAACAAGAAATTTGAGGTCATTGTCTTCTAGAAACACAGATTTCAAGGGCATTTCCGTTTCTGCAAAAGGCAACATGACCTCTTCGATGTACGCTGATGTATTTAAATTGATCCATGATCAAATGGAAGGGCCAAACAGGCCTGAAATAGCAGCACAAGGAAAGGGTTCCTATTCATCTCCTCGGCCCACGATTGGACTGTACAGATTCTTCTCATCCGTTATTTAAAGCTCATCAGCATTCTGTTAACTTGGGATATTCTTCCACTCATTTAAATGTAGTTTTCAGTTTTCTGTCACTTCATTTTGGCTTAGTTTAGATTTGAAGGCATTTAAGATCCCCTCTTCAAACCGTTTGTGATGTAGAAACAATTTGTAACCAAAAAGACAACACTGATTGACCTGCTTAGTGGAGTTTGTCGCAACTGCACATCAGGGCTACTGTGTTGGACAGTATTCACAAAATAAATCTGAAAGCCATTCACACACACCAATAGGTGTGCCACACAGTCATAAAAGAACCATTTGATTGAATAAAAATGTTTAGAATATTACCCAGAGATATTTTTCCTAAACTGTACACTAGAAGAATAAAAAAAAGGTATTTTCATTATTAAGCAAGCTATGACAACAGGATGATGAACTGGTGCATATCCTAGCATATTTACATCAATAGGTCTGGGATTTTATGTTGCAATATGAAGCAAAAAAGTAATGCTTACACTTTAGTTGTGTGCTACATGAGTTGATCTCTGCTGAATGTTTCTCTGAGAAGTAACAGAAATAAGATTATGTAATGACTAACTCACTCATTTTCTGCAAAGCAATAAACTGAATATAAACAGTAAAGAAAGTTTCAAAAGAAGCCATCAGCGTGACTTCCACAAATTAACTAATTATTAAAACAGTTTCTAATAAAACGAATAAAACACAAAGTAGTTCTCATGTCTGAAAGGGACTCAATTACAATGCTGTTCTTCACTTTAGGTCCAAATGCTTTATGCCAAAAAACTGTTAGCAATTCCAGAGCACACAGCCATCTGTGTACCATCTTTGTTTCTTTAATTAGACTTTTCTGACACTTCCCAAAAAAAAGACCGAAAAAAACCAAAAAAAAACAATCGACATTCAAAGAGACAACCAGGATGTATGAACATTTCAAAATTAACCTCGACTTGAACTTCATACGTACTCATAAGGGCTGCGCGGTGGTGGCTGGTCCGGGTCTCCATTGGGCTGGTGGTTTCTGAATTGCGGGTTGAAAGAGGTTTGGCTACAGGCGCGGTGGACTTTGCTCCAACATCGCCTGTCCAACGCAGCGTAAACTGCAGCGTGGGTCCCTGAGAAAACGTCTCAAATGGTGGGATTCTCTGTGGGACAGACACACAAAGTAAAAACCTCTCAGAAGAGAGCAATAATGACGCCGACACGCTGTCGTCTTAGTCAAGAATCAAGAGCGAGGGGGAAAAGTATCGACGTGCTGAGCAGGTTTTTATTGGCCAACACAGATTTCTGGTTTTCTTTGAGGTCGGATCTGCATGTCAGATTCTGACCAATACCATTTTGGTAAAAACTATAACTACTGATGCACAACATTTATTAGCATTAACAGATACGGGCCGATTCAATATTAACATCTGTCAAAATTTTCACATTCTTTCATCCCTAATTATAACCCGCAAGAGAAAAATTAACAGCTGGTTCTTTGATAGTGGTTGTCGATGAGCAATCCCAACAAAAATTAAGATTATCTCCATGTGTGTATGAAAGTATATATTCCCCATATTTGCCTCATCTCTACAATCGTCTAATCAGTCCATAGAAACTAACCAATCAAAGCAGACTACACAGTCTGGTCACAGTTAGAAGTTTGTCTCCATCTGATGTATAAACAACACTGGACAACTATCAGTGTGGATCTGCAGGTGTTAAAAAAGCAACTGCAGAGATGTTGCTTTGAGAAGAAAAGAAGCTGATCTGGAGACAGACTCAGGTCACTCACCTTGCCATCAAGGATTGTTTCCCACGTCGCCCGTTTTTTGCTGACTGGACTCTCATCCATCCCTTGCATTGACACCTCATACTCTCCGTCCAGCAGCTGCAGCCTTCTGTAGGAGAACGGACTCACTCACTAAAAACAGGTTTATCCAAAAATCTGTAAGAAGGAGAAATTGGACCAGAACCGCTCACCGATTCTTATCAAAGACGGTCATCTGTGCAACATAGGTCTCTGTGGTCCCTCCCTCCTCTCTGTGGGCTGAACCTCTCTTCTTTCTACTGGGAGTTTCTGTCACATCTGTGAAAAAAAAAAAAAATGTCAAAAATGGAGGAAATAAAACACTGAGTGAGCAAAACTTTTTATACCTAAACTTATTAGAGTAGCAGCTGCACATAGAAAAAAAACAAAAAAAATGTTGACGCACCAATATTCTCATTGGCCTCCCCATTGACCAGACCACTTCTCCCAGTGCGCGACACCCTGAAGAGGAGCGAATAGGACTTCACCATGTGGCTGTTGCTGGGCTCAAACTCATTGCTTGGGACAAGTAAAGAGGGGCAGGAGCTCAGCTTGGTCTGCTTGGAGTCAGGATTCAAAGGCACCTGCTTTTTACCGGTAGGCACTTGTTTTATCGGGCAACTGACATCCTAAAGAATCAGACAATCGTGAGAGTCATCAGCAGGAAGTGAGGACATCAGAAAGAAATAATCGGCTTCAAATTTGAAATTTTAGACAATACCTTGCGTTTTTTATGGCAGACTTTGACAAGTAGCACCTCTAATAACACTGAATGTTGCTCGTTCTCTGAATTCTGAGATGGCTTTTCTGTCAAGCAATGAAAGAATGTTAATATTAACACTTCAGCTGAATACGTTCAAACACGAACAGGTTCTATTGGTACCACTACAGCCCATTAAAAAACTGCAAAACTGCTCGACTTAAAATTATCCAAATAAAAGCATGTCTAATGTCAACCCACAAATCTTTAGGATAATAAAAATAAGTTGCCATTTATGCTATGATATGCAAAAATAAGATATAAAATGTGTTGTTATCCCTGAAGAGTCTGTAAATTGTCATGTTTTAGAATGTTTTCGCACCTGATTCTCTGGTAAACTTTGTTCAACTGGGGACTAAAACTGCAACATTTGTCACATTTTTAACAACTGTGATTTGCTTTTACACTACACTGTGTAATACAAACCAAACCCTTTGAAAGACCTTCACCTGTGCTGTCGCTGCACCAAGAAGTCCTCAAGGAAACAACAAAAACCTCTAGAAAAAAACATGAGCTCCATATCTTTCTTCATGAAATGTAAACAAAAATTGAGTGCTGTGAGATTTTAGCAGTTGTAGAATTTCTCTTTTGTTTTTGGCAAAAGATCACAAGCCATTTCTCCTGCTAAACTGGCACTTTTGTTTGGTTCCATTTACCCAGAATACTGTGGGCTGTAGGCCACTTCCTGCTTTTTGAGCGGTCTCCAGTCCATTTGGGGTCTACATGTGCCACACCACCACCACAGGTAACAGGTTTTTCAAAGGGTTTAGTTTGTTTAAGACAGTGCAGCATGAAAGCAAACTGCAATAGCTGAAAATAACAAATGTTGCAAATTTGGTACCTAATCAAACAGTCTACCAGATAGTCAGGAGTAAAAACTTTTTACTCCTCACTTTGTAACCGAAAGTAAAGTCACATGTAACCCGTTTGAAGGAGATCAAACATCCTGCTGGGTAGTTTAGGATTGTGTATACAGCAAACTGAACCAGAAAAAGTTAGGATGAGAACTATCTGGATGCTGTGACGGAGGATTATAGATTTCAGTGTTAAGGGAAATCTCCCAGCAGATTCCTGTTCCTGAGCTGTAAATATTTATAAAAAGGTAGAAGATACACAGAGAGGGGCGCAACAGGACAACCCCTCTCAGACCCCTTGATCTGACTGATTGTGTCAATGGTAGACGAGGCATCAAAACCAATCAGGATGAACTCTAAAGTCAAGACATGTCACTGTCTGATTGCACCATCCCTGCATTTTATCCATATTTGCTGCCAAGGAAGAAGACCAAGAAACATCAACTCCTGTACAGGAAATCCAGGAGGTGAGGTTCAATGTCAAATGTACGTTGAAAGGTCCCTGGATGTGGGGGAGAAAAGAACTTCCTAACCTATAGCTGATCAGGGAGGGGGCTTGGCGCATCTGAAGCTTTGGATCTGTGTACTACACAATGACTACCAACGTCTGCTACAAAATGTTCTACATAATGTACAAAAAGCTGAGCAGAACAAAATGTTCTGCTCAGCTTCAGAAAGTTCAGTCACAGTTCACCAGTCCTCCACCAAGCTAGTGACCCCAAAGAATTAAAATTACTCAAACTCAGATGCAAAGAAGCACAGCACTATTCCTAAATGGGTCTTTATGAAAAACCCCATCTTAATGCATTGAAGGTCTTTGGAATGACATGAAAACTAGAGCATGGAGACGCCACAAACAAAACCTGAGATATAAACAGTTTGATGAAGTGGACAAAACTCCAGTTTTTAACATTCACCTAATTCAATAATCAGAAGTTGATTTTAGTTTATTTTCTCACCGTTCAAAGAAACCAATACATTTGTCTTTGTATAAATTACAAGCATGGGACATCTCTCAAAGGTCAAAAACTGTATTATTTGGAACATGTACTTCTTCTAAGCTTCATGTCTCCAACAAAATGTCACATAAATATAGCCAATGTTCCTGTGCAAGCTTATGTAAGCTCTGTAATTTATTTCTGCAAATTAGTATTTTTTCCCCCCAGGTAGAACCAATTAGCAGAGCAGTACAGGTTGACATTAAGTGCCATGTTTCACAGGAGCACACCTATTCTCATTCAGATACCGATTTGGAAAATGTTTTTAATCAAAGAAAAACACATTGCTCACCATCCTTATCCTTATGGAAGAACCCGGTGAATGTTAATTGTAGGTGTGAAGACAAGCTAAAAGACACAAAAAGAAATTTAATAAATACGTGTTAAAGACTGACGTTAAGCATCTTTAAATAATTTAAAGTGTAAAAATTAGATGTGATCTTCCTTACCTTGGCGAATCCTGCTCTAGTTTCATTTTATCTATTGTCTTTAACAAATCGTCCACTTTGAACGTTTTCCTACAAATCAGTAAAAAAAACAACAAAAAAAAACAAAAAACATATTGAATATTTTTTTCAAACAGAGTTTGCTGACTTGTGTAACAGAAATTTTAATTACGTACCTTCGAGCATTTGTTCGATTATTTCTGTGAGACATGAAGGTGAGGGTCCTGTGCAAAAATATGGGCTGAAAATGATAAGAGGTGAGAATAAGTTTGGATGATCAGGTTAGTGCAGATAAATTCCTGAAAAAAAAAAAATGGAGTAAAAGTTCACTTACCGCAATGAGGTTCCTTGTACGGAGGAATCTGTATATCTGAGTAGGTTCTAGAAACAATAAGACGAACAGTGAGCATTAATATTGAGTTGTGATTCAAATCTGGTTGAGCTGCTCAAGCTGTCTCTCAACCTCCTTCCATAACTGATAATCAAATACCAGACGATTTTAGTATGTTGGGAGCTTTCTACTAAATTACACATTTTTCAATGGTTTCTGTTTGGAATTGCCTGTAACACTAGTTAAAATATGGGAAAAGGCTAAAAAATGTTTTCCTCTTTTAAAATGGCTCATTGCTGTTAACCATTTTGTCAGGAGGCAGAATCTCCTTTTGACTTAATTACTGGCATTTGTTTCTAGTTTCAAAGAAATGTAGACCGCTTTCAAACATATAAACTCAACATAAATCTGCAAAGTCGCATCACATCTTAGTAAGCCAAAGTGTGAATGAAGTCAAAGCGAGTGTAGAGAGGATATATTGAAGTATGACCCATCATATATCAACTTAGGGCATTATGTTCTCTAGATTTACTGACTATAATTAAGAAAGTATTCTAAATCTCAGATACGCAACAAATCTGTGTGTTTACCTCAATCACACGGGTTTCATATCCGGAGGCAAGTTCAACAGGTCCAGGTTTCATAAGGATGTTAATAAGTAGTACCACAAAAGCTGTGTGTAAACTCTGTAAGTCAGTCGAGGGTTACTGAACTTGGATGTGCGTAATTTCAGGTAAAACAGGTATAGAAGGAATAAGAGAATGGAGGAAATCTGAAACTTTCAATATTCATACAATAATCATATTGCAAATTACTGCTTGGAGTGCAACAATGAATTTGATGTCTGATATACTTGAAGTGTTATGAATGAAAATGCAAAAATGAAGATAGAAATAAGAAAATATTAGCAGTGTCACATTTTTTTTCCTCTTCAGTCCTTTATTTGTGTAATCTGGATGAGACGATCATCATTAGAAAGGCTTTTTCTGTCCCTTTAGTCGTTTAGAAACCTCTTCATCATCGTGTTTGTCATATTCCTTTAGGCCTAAAACCATCACCCGATTGAGACCAATTGATTGCTCTGCAACAAAGTTCTGTCTGGTTTGTTTCCTCGCTGCCAAACGCATTCAGTGTTTTTTTTACGTCTAGTTCAACACTATGAGGAGGTGGGAAAACGGAGGCCTGACAGAAATGACCAGCCCAACAAATGTAACTTCGCTGTATAGCAGGTTAGAACTCTGAAAAAAAACATAGTCAAGTCAAATCAGGATATAGAAAGCGGTGAAATCGTACTTTCAAAGGCCTGTAAGAAGAGCTCATGGTCGGCCTGGATCTGCTCCATCTTCGGCTTCTTCACGGAGTTCATCACCGCGGATGAGGCGGGGTACACGGCGCCGTTAGCTTTGCAGCTCGCCCCGCTCATGATATGGCCTGAGTTCTGGGAGGGAAACGACATCTCATATGGGGATATAAATCACTACAGAACAGGTGGTGGATATTTACAACCAGTTAGCTTAGCCACAAATAGGCACATTCTCTCGCATTAGCGGCATAGCCATCACCAACTAGCTCGGCTAAAAGCATGGCTAACGAGTTTGCTATCTTTGGATTTCAGTGTGAAATTAAAACTGGGTGGGTAAAGAAAGTCGGAAAATTTTCTTGGGGAAAATATTGAAAGTAATGAAACATAACCCACCCTGGCTGATGGCATTAATGTGTCAGACGACTGGCAGGAATCAACAGCCGAAACCCATGAAGAGGAGGCAACGACGCGGATGCTAATTAGCTAGCAGTGCTAGCATAGTTCAGTTTAAAAAAAACAGGCGTCCTTACACCCAAAGTTCCGTTTAATTCTCCTGATCCAAAATACTAATTTATATCAGTGTAATCCTTGGTGAAATTAATCACACTGATAAAAAAAAGTGTGATTTACTGTAAGCTATATATCGCTCCCTTCAGTTTGTACTAAACAACAGAACAAGAGTAGGTTGTCAGCCAATAAAAGACGAGCAGAGAGAAAGCAGCGGCCTTATTGGATAATCATCTCCGGACATGACGTACACCCCGCCCTCGCTTTCAGCGATTTTGCGGGAAATCCACTTCACCAGCTTTCATTTCAAAACAACCAGGTGCTTTCACACAGCATAATGTTTAATAGCCTTATTGGATAAATATTACTGCATTTTAATTGATTTGTCTAGCTACTGTCTTATATCAAATAAATTCAAATAAAATACCCAAACATTTGTTTTATTTAGCCTGAGGTGTGTCAAAAAATAATTAAACTCTTTTCAATAATCAAAAGTAAAATCTTTATGTGTAATACAGCAGACAAAGCTAACCAGATTTTTGCATGTTTTCCACTTGTATTTTGATGTTTCATCTGGAACTAGAAAGCCTTCCTGCCATCACCCTAATTGTTAACTGCCTCAGCAGATTCAAGCCAGGACAAAAAAAAAACATGAGGGAAACAGGAAGAGATTACTTTTAAAACGTTACCAGTGATGTAACATATTTGGACCTTATATAGATGCAGGCAGTCTGTGTGAATGCATATTTACTCATGTATTCAAAGATTGTGCAAACATTTTTCAAAGTGCTATGGAGCAATGTTTTAAATTTTTTTTACCTACTATGATATGAATTTATGCTATTTAAAGCATTTTAAATAAGAATAAATGTGGAGTGTAGCGTTTAAAAAAAAATATTTTCTTAAATTTAAATTTTTGTAAAGTATCACATGACCCTAAGGGTATTTTTGTAGCTGAAATTTATGTGTGTCCAAATATGCAAACAATGCAGATACTTTCAAGGGGTGTCCTAATTTTTTAACATTGATGCAAGTTCCGGAATTTTGAATTTTTTTCTTCTTATTCTACAAAAATGTTCTCATTGGACCATAGATTAATCTTAATAGATACGCTAACACCTTTCACTCTTCTAATGAAAAGGGGGAAAAAATGCTGCTATATCTAAACACATTTTTTATGGTTTTACACTGTATTTAATAAGTTACAAACAATGTGTTTTATTAAGTACATTGCCTGTCTGACTGTTTGTCCCACACTCCATTGTGGAGAGTAATGCATGTTTTTATAACAGGCTGAATATCTTATTTTTCTAAAATAGTTTTTACAAAATTTTGCTGCAAGAATGTTCACAAGAAAACAGAAAGAGAACTTACATCATACTCATTTTAAAACCTGTACATTAGATATTTGTGCAATTTAAAATTAGCTTTAACAAGCTTTTAGTTTTGAAAGTATTTGAATTGCTTTTGCAGTATAAGCCTTCTAGAGCCCAGAGATATTTGGAGAAAGCTTATCTGTTGGTGTCTGAAGTTAAATGGGAACTCAGTGAGATATTACTCATTTATCACAGCACTCACTTTAGGAAAAATGGCAGTCTCAAGATCAGGCGACAGCTGAAAAGACAGTCTTTTTTTCCTGGTCTGAAGCTGTATTTCAGTGCTTCTTTTCATTTGTTATTTTGTCATATTTGATACTAATCTGTATTCTAGCGTGCATTGTTTGCTTTATCGGTTTGTCACAGATGGAATCATTTTAGCTTTGTTTTATTTTGTTGTATTTTAATACAATATTCAAGCAGTAAGTATTATCTTCTAAACCAGTTTTTAGCATTGTTTCAGATTTTATCATAAGCAAATAAAAAAAAAGACCTTTTGCCTATTTGTCTTATGGTTAAACAAAATGTGTTTAGAATTTCCAAATCCCAATGCTACTAAAAAGGCTTAGAATTCACATCTCATTATATTTGTTGAAGTGTTATTAATATGATCATTACTGTTGGAAATGTCCAATATATTGACATAAAAAATATAGATATTGGTCAAAACTCTTTAACTTTCCTGCAGTTTTTCCTCAACAACAGCATTAAGGTGTTATATAAAGTGTCACCAATCTGAGCTTGCAGTCAGTGAAACTGGTGTGGTATATATCTATGTAAGTGAACAAGCAACAACTAGAGATGTCCACATATAAATCTTCTACACATGCTCAGCTCTAACAAACTGCCCATTAGTGATCAGAACACTGCACCAAGCAGTGGTCATTACAAAACAAAACAGTAGGATTTGGGGAAAAAAAGATAAACAGAACATAATAAATTTAAATGCAAAATGTGTAGCTGAAGAAAATGTAGTTATTATGCAACTTATACTGTTAATTTTAGGTAATATATATATATATTTCATGACGCTAATATGGCACATGTAAAAATATTTTGTAATTTTACAGTAGATTTTTGAAGGCAGATTCAGTGAAAGTAGCTCATAATTGTCCCTATGCAAAAAACATAAGAAACCCCCCCCCCCCCCACATCACCCCACAATTTTGAAGAGCTAGCTACACCACAGGAGAAGGGAGTCACTTTTTGCTATTATTAATACTTTAAGATATTAATATTTAATATAAATTATATTTTATATAGGTGTATCCTTAAATATTATTATTATTGAATTGTTATTCTTCTTCTTGTTGTTAGTATATTTATTCATTTTGTATATTTTTAGGTTGAGGAAAATACTGATCAGGCCCAAAATCTGGGTGCAGTAATGGACTCAGACCTGATCCTTCAGAGACACATAAAGACAATTACAAAGTTAGCCTTCTATCACCTGAAGAACTTTTTTAGGATTGAAGGAGTTACGTCCGAGTAAAATCTTGAGAAACTCATTCATGTGTTTATCTTTAGAAAATGTATTACTGCAACTGTGCCTTCAGGTCAGTCTAAAAAGTCAACCAGACAGCTGCAGCTGATTCAGAATGCTGCTGTTCACATTCTAACTGAAAGTAGGAGAATAGAACCTAAAGTTCTTATTTTGGGCCCCTGTAGTTTAGAGAAAACTTTAAAATACATTTGTTAGTTCATAAATTAGTGAATGGGTTAGCACCAAATACATTAAGGAGCAGTTGTCATTGTATCAACCTTCCAGACTACTTAGTCGTTCTGGTTACTGTCTAGTCTGCAGCCCCAGAATCTGAACAAAGCATGAAGAAGCAGTATTAATTTTTGATGCTCCTCTAATTTGTAACAAACGTCCAAAAAAAACTCCTAAACTGCTGAAACTCCCAAGGCTAAAAACCTATTTGTTTAGAGTTACGTTTGTTCAAACATCAACTGAACTATAAATGATTCTAGCCCAGATTACGTTTTATTTCTCTTTTGTTGCTACTGTAAGGCAATGTTTCTTTTTTGTTTGTCTTGTTATATTTATGCCATGCACAGCACACTGAACTGTCTTGCTGCTGAAATTACAAATAATAGCAAAAATGTACTCGACTTGTTTTGTTTTGTTTTTGTTCCAGTTTCTGTAAAAACCACTGATTACTACTAAAACACATAACGGAAAATACACAGCTAAAATCAGTTTTAAAGACATGCATTTTTTAAAATATTTATTTTCTTACAAAAATTACGTTCAACGCTTGTATGTTGTTTGAAATGTAAATTTACGAATAACAACTGAAAAAAAGGAATGAAAAAAAAAAACGAAAAAAAAAAAAAAAAAAACCCAACGTGTCTCCGTCCCTCTTCCGGTGTCGTGCTGTTCCAGCGGCGGATGTTGATGTTTTGTTTCGGAGCTCGATGAGGCGATATGTGAACTACTTCATATCTTTGTGCCCGTCCGCTCCGTTTTGTCTTGGGTCTGTGTTTTAGGAAAGGTTTCTCTGTTTGTCGGCACCGTGTTTCTCCCGGTGTCACTGCCGGGGAGCGATGATGGAGGACTTTGACGAAATCTACGAAGAGGAGGAGGAAGAAGAGGACGAGGACAGGGCCGCAGAGGAACAGCTCCTCAAGTACGCTCCGGACCCGGTGGTGGTCCGAGGGTCCGGCCACGTCACGGTGTAAGTGACCGGTGAAGCCCACCGCTTTAATGAGGGACCCCCTTGTCTTTACCGAGGAGATAATCAAGCGTCCGTCTGTCTTCCGCGTAAAACTGTTAGCACAGTGTTAGCACTAGCTAAGTCAGCTAGGTGCTAACTTAACACAGCAGGCTGAACAAGGAAGGAAAGTGGAGCTGCTCAAGACATCTACATTTTGACAGTGGAGATTTACCCACTACCAGCCTCCCACCTATAGCATAATAGTGTCGTTTTAACCACTGACAAACCCAGCTGCTGTGTGCTGGCATTTTTACGGACTTTGTTTTATCCTAAATATCCGTATGTCCAAATATTGACCTGTAGAACTTTAAGCACAGTTTAGGAACCTGTTTACTTCAGCATATATGTTTATGTTTTATGGCCAGTTGTACAGGTTTAAGAAGATTAATCTAAACCAGCTTTGTTTAACAAGATTAGCTGTTAAGATTACCTTTTTAGCTTTGCATAAAGATTTTTTAAGTTAAATAGACATCTAGACTAGTCCGTTTTGGCAATGTAACTCACTAAATAGAACACAAACAGTAGTTCAGTAGTTATTAATAACTTAAATATGATTAAACATTCTTAAAGTGAATCAGAGGGAATGGGTAGGGGGATCCATACCCTTGCAGAAAATGCTACATCCTAAAATGACAAGTTCAGTCCAATAAACTTAACAATAAAACAATGGTTTTGCAGCTGATTAAAGCTGAGGGAAGTAAAGAATGTTTGTGGGTGGAAAAAAACAAAGTGAGATAAGAAAACAGTCGGTAAACTAGACATGACACATTTTTCAAAATACAATTAAACAAACAAAAAAACAAGATGAAGCTGACCTCAACCATCTAAAAATGATAGACTACAAATACTTGGAACGGGCTGTGCTAAAAACCTGTACAAAGAGCAAGTTGAGGATGGATTTGATTCAGTCACAGAGACCAAAGTCAAGAGGTATGTTTAGCATTCTGAATGTAAATCTGTCCTGGGACAGATAGGTGGGTAGATATTACAGATACGTCGATTAGAATTTTGTGACCGATATTTGATCTTAAATTTGTAAAGCATTTATATACTGATATACATTTCTCAAAGAACTATAAACACAACATTTAAGATATTTTTGGAGCCTTCCTTCCTTGAGCAGACATTAATTATTTATGTTGAGCCCAGAGGTGGTGTTGTGTCCTGAGAGAGCTGAGAGAAAGAGACTGACATAGACTTGATGTTTTAATTGGCTGTAGCATCGTGTAATGGAGTCTAGTGCAGCCATCACTGCAACAAACCACGGTCTCTGGTTCTATTCCCTCTAGGTTTTTGCTGCTTAACTCTTAGTTTTTAAAAATGCTGCCAACTTTTCCAAATCCATAATGTTCCTTAAGAGGTTGAAAGCTCAAAAGAATGAAACGGCACATCTTAGCTCATTCAACCTTCATGACTGTTGTCTATTGGTCTCTCTTGCTCTGATGTTTTGTCATATTTTAGAAAATATTTTTTGAAAAAATAGATTCTTAATTCTGTGTGCTCCCTCTGACTTTATTTTAAAAACCTCTGTAATAGTTAATATATATAACTGTTGGGGACACTGATTGAAAATTTGGTCTGATCTCAATGCAGTTAAGGTCAGTAGGCATGTGTAAAATAATAATAGTACCATAATTCTTGTGGATGAAAACTTTTCTGAAACTAATCCTGTGTAGACAATATTTGTTTTTTCCAAACAATGTGGGGGAGGTATTTCTTTCTATAAAGATCCAGCTATATGGGCTCAAGACCTTAGTCCTTTGGATAGAAAAGCAATCTTTTTAGCGGACATTTTATAGGAAGGTTTACTGCCTATAAAGTCAACAATCTGACCTGCTTGTGGAACTGGATAACCTTTTCATAAAATAGACAATAATATTTTAGAAATCTGAGCTTTCACGTCACAAGAGCACTGAGACCCATTGAAGTCGTAAATTCATTTGCTCAACACTCTGTGATAAAAGCCTCTAGACTTTTAAGATTTATGTATTCAGGAAACATTTTTCTGCCATTGTGTGAATGCAGATACCTTGCACTGTTGGCTTGTGATTGGACAGGCTGTTGCTGAATGCCACAAACAGGAACCAGAGATTACTTAAAAATGTTAAGTATGCAAGTCTCTCCTGTTAATCCTTTTATACTTGAGGAATTCTTTAAAGCGGCTTAATCCTTTGCACAAAAGAATTCAGCTGCATTTTTAAAGGAAACATTCCTTCATGCACTCATGAAAATGAAAAACTGTACTGAAATTTTTTTTCTCTCCTAGCCTTTGTTCGCCCAAGTAACCGTTTATATTACCAGTCACCAAGCATGGGTCCAAAGATACTGATTATTATTTTACAACCATTACAATACAGTGATTTGTGCAGGAGTTTTCCTTTACCTAAGGCACATTTTAAGAGTTTTATTTCAACATTTCTAAGTGAGTCCATGGCGTGGAGCGGGTTTACATGTTACAGACTTGAAGAATAAAAATCTGCTCTTCGCATAAAGTTTCTATTTGTTATAAAACTTCTCACACTTGTGCAGTTTATTCTTGTCCTCTGTGTCTTTTATGAATGCACATAATCTTTTGAATGGTTTAGCTTATATAGATTAAATATGTAATGCTACCTTGTTTATCAAATTTTAGTAAGGTTGATAAATTAAAAAGGAACTGATCAGGGTTTTTACTGGATGCTGCTACTTTCTGGTTTTATTTTCAAGATAAGATAAGCTTTATTGTTTCCCACACGCAAGGCAGTTCAGTGAAACAATGTTGGCAGCAATAGGTCAGATAACAAAGATGTAGTGCAAAGGTGGCTCGAAAATATATAAAAGTTTGTAGTTAAAATGAAACGAAATAAAAAGCTTGAAAATATGTTTTAAGCTTTTTACCTATTTTACCTAAAATAGTCTGATCTGCTGGCTCTGATTTTGACCTATCTCAGTTTTCTAAATAAAACTTATAAAATCGACTGACTTGTTTAGGTTCTCTTGTAATCTGGTGGGTCCCGTTTGTTTGTATTTGACCTGCAGATCACAAATCAGAGCTGATGGAATGGAATATTGTCACATTTTGAACACGTCACTGGAATACACAAATCAGACCGTCTTTCCTTATCCATAATAAATGAATAATAATGATTATTCCTTCAAGTCTGCTTTGCCTTTGATTAAGTTGGGTTAAGATGTTTTTTGTTTTTTGTTTTTCCTTCACAGGTTTGGACTTAGTAACAAATTTGAGTCAGAATTTCCCTCAGCACTTACAGGGAAGGTGAGTGTGTGGCAAATTCCCTCTCTTACTTATGTCCACACATGTTCACAGCGGGAGTGGTAGAACCGGCAGGATTCGCACATCAATGCATCACAGACCCATGTAGAATGGGGGTGGTGGCTCACCAGATATTTCCTGCATTACTTGACTTCCAACTACCAGAAGCTCCAAAAAATATGCCGTTTTTATTCTATGCATTTTTTTCATTTTTAAAAAATGCCTTCTTTAAATTTTTATTGCCTGAAAAGCAATAACATAGCATTCGTTTAGTTTAGCTTTATTATTTGCAGCTGAAAATACTTCTAACACAAGTTTAACCCTTTATTCTTGATTTAACATCTGTACAGTGTAGGGCTGATTGGCTCTGATAATAGGAATTTGAATCAGTTGGAGCTAAAAAGTGAATTTTTATTTACAGACAGATTGTTTATCTTAAATGCAAAACCTATATGTTTTTTGTACAGTACTGGCTTAATATCTGCTCTGAATGTGTTGTTCTTTCAGCAAGTTGCTTTTTTTTGAGTCTGTGTACTCCAGTTAACGATTAAATTATTATTTAGTAATTGATTTATTGCTATTAATCCAATATTTGTTTTTTTTAGTTTCAGGCCTAATTTCAGTCATTTTCATTTTTCTATATTCACATAGGAAAATGCAATAAACATTTGTTCCTGTACAAGAAATACAACTGGACTTACTTACATAATGTCAGTAAGTCTGCGGTGTGTCAGATGAGACTGTATTTACAGTTGTTTGGCCTCCTGTAGGTGGCGCCAGAAGAATTCAAAGCCAGTATCAATCGAGTGAACAGCTGCCTGAGGAAGACGCTCCCAGTGAACGTGCGATGGCTGCTGTGCGGCTGCCTCTGCTGCTGCTGCACTCTGGGCTTCAGCTTGTGGCCGGTCATCTGCCTCAGCAAAAGGGTAGGAGGCAGACAGTCCATGTTGTCTTTCACTTGCATGCATCTCAAAAGTAGCTGTGTTGGATTTGCTGCAGCATCACTGTGAAAACATTGTTTTCCTTATGCAACGTTTTGTCTTTCCTTCCTCAGACTAGGAGATCAATAGAGAAACTTTTAGAGTGGGAAAACAACAGACTTTATCACAAGGTACGGGAGCATGCTGGTAGATGCTGGGTTTGAAAATGTGCAAAATCTCTTATCATTATTTTACTCGTTTTGCAGTTGTGTTTGCATTGGAAACTTAGCAAAAGGAAGTGTGAGACCAACAACATGATGGAATATGTGAGTATAAGTCGTGTTTTATTGTTTTATGTGTATATATGTTAACTCAATGCTTGAAAATACGTTTACGGGATCTATAAACACCAGTCGTTGCGAAAGAAAATAATTGAAGTTTGTTAAAAGTTTAGCTCAGCCAGGAAAAATTTAATAATTTGTGGTAATAGGTTAGCAGTACTTTTCTCTTCCATTGTAGCAATTTCAGGTTAAGAAATTATGCTTTTTTTATATTTTCTGTCAGTGTTTAACAAATGTTTGAAATAGTTTCTTTGATCAACTATTTAAAAAAATAGATATACATATTTCAAGCAATCAATTTTTTTTCTCAGTAACCTTAACAGAGAAAGAGACTTTAATTGTCTGCTGTGGCCACAAATTGAGACATATGTAGGCATAAAGAGGGCAACATAGAAAGCAGCTGAAACATTAGTCACTAACGTATAAGACATTCAAGACTTAATCCTAAGTCTGCCAAGGGATATAAGTTTTTTCTAAATTATTAACTATAAACACCTTTTTTCAACAGACTTGTCAATTCGACTAAAAATACACTCATAGAGGAGATTCTCAAAATCTTGTTGAACATTAGTCCTTTGGTCCTGGAAATGTTCTTCTGGTTCAGCTTCCCTTAAGCAATGTTGTACATTACGTTACATTGCCACATGATGGACATGTAAGGTTTGAGGAGTGGCATCAGTGTCAGGAATAAAAAAAACTACTGTAACTATGGTCTCTTGTTCATCTTTGAGTCGTAACTTACAACCTATGCGTTTTCTGACCTTCAGGTAATCCTAATAGAGTTCCTTCCCAAGATCCCCATCTTCAAACCAGACTAACGAGACGACAGAAGAGCCAAAAAACCTCCACCGCTGCCCAGCTTTTTCCTAAAGTTGCAATGGCTGTGAAACTCCTCCCTCTGAAAAACTCCACTTGAGTTTACATTTGTCGCCCCTCTTTTTACAAATATACCTGTTCTGCATCCTTGTTTACAAATCCAGCAGTCCCTTGCTTTTTTTTTTTTTTTTTTTTTTTGAGGGCACTTGCCATTGAAATTTGACCGTTTGGTCAAACTCGTGCTCTGTTGAGCTGCTGCTGACCCTCATCAGAGGAGAAGCAGTCATTTGCAGGGACGCTGCTTTTAAAGCTCCGACAGAAGACTGGACGCTCAAGTTGAGTTCTGTGAGACAAAAACTCGGTATTTGTCACTTTCGTCCCTAAATTAAGCACACAGCACAGCTAGACTTAAAAACAAACTTCACAGGCTCCATTGGTTTGAGAGCTGTTGGATTCATGCCCTGAATCTGTACTTTGGACACACGACGGAGCGAAACATGAGCGTTGATCCAGATAAATGTGAAGCAGGCAGACTAGTCCCACAGGAACATTTCAAAGTTCACTCCTCATCCGTTGGATGTCTTCTTGCCCTGTGCACAACCAGTGACAATCACACACTTTGACTGCACTGTTTATACTATATAAATGGGTCTTTGTGCTACACAGTTCACCCAAAGCAATTAGATTTCAATGTTGTTTGTGTCCAAGTAATGGACTGGTCACCCAGCAACCAGGCAATGACAAGACTAACGGTTTCTTTCACTGTTTTTCTTTATTTTATGGATGGATCAGGTTTTGTTTACTGTTTTTCTTCAAATGTGCGTGTGCGGGTCAGACAGAGAAACAAGCAATCAAAATGGAAATACAGAAATATCACACCTCAGAAAGAAAAAGATTTATTTTTAATGTTTTTTTTTGTTTGTTTTTTTTTTTACCTATTGTGATCTTTTGTTGGGTTGTGTGACTGTATTGTTTATGGAAACTTTTGGTTGTTCCTTTGGTTAAATTTGTGGCTATGTGTCAACATTGAAGCGCTCTCTCTGAGTTCTGCACTCCTTTCTGTGGCCTGTGTCACTAAAACGCAGAGTTCAACTTGTTTCCAAGTGTTTGAGTCCAAAACAAGAGTCAGAGCTCTGCTGTTTTAGATGTCTCGATTTCTAAGTTCAGGTGTTTTGGTTGATAAGGAAGTTTAAATTAAGAAGACTCCTCCCAAACTGGAAACGTGAATTAAACGTTGCACTAGCACATAATTGTTTGTTTTTTTTAAACCATAAAACTGCTTCTTAACTTGGAAAACCTACAAAGATTCATCTTAGCATCCTTGTTTTTTTTACCCCCATGTTCACTTGCTTCTACCATCATTAGTGTGATGTTGAGCTGAATAAAAGGCAATCAAGACAGTAATTTCTTGGCGAATATACGGATTTTAAAGGTGTCACTCTTTCTGTTTAAACACATCACAGATGTGGGAGTAGGTGTGGGCCGATATGAGACTGAGTGAAAACACATTTTCATCGATCCACACAAAGATTGAAATCAATGTCTAACATGATGTAGTTGCTTTAAAAACAGCTGCAGCTACAAAAATAACATTTAGATCTACAGTTAGTCTTTAAAATGTCCTGACTGTGAATCATGCAGTACCTTGTTGTAGTTCTGCCTTGTATGCAGAGACACAGGCAGCGTAACAATCTGATGATAGCTGGCCAGTTAGTTGTGCTATCTGCTAAGGTAGTTATCCTGCAGTTTGCTGCATACCAGACATGGTGCTCACAGCTTTCATTTCCAGGAATGTTCCTAAACAGCATCTTTATTTTTTCTTGCAAACAAGGGGAAGTGTGGTGGCCTTTTTTCAGCTAGATGACGGCTCTGTTGTTGTCTTGGATATTCAGAATAGAGAGAAATAAATTCACTCCGGTTCTTTTTAATGGAAAAAAACCTTGGTGTCCATTCATTCTTTAAATTTGCCCACACCTACCTGAGAAGAGAGAAAACAAAATATCTAGCACCCATTGTAGAATATAAGTAGTAAATTTATGGCCCCTAAACAAAAATGATTTCAGCAACAATTTAACTTCATTGATTTTGTGTAAAACTGCTTCCGTGTCACGCGTCACAACTCAAAGCACTGCTCAGTTTGATGGCATACTCAGCATTTGATAAAGACATAAGTTGGGAGTGACAAAGACTGCAGACCAGTGTCCAAACATCCATATATGTTTACTGAGATTATGTATACATATGTCTGTGGAATCTGAACAAAGCCACCCTGTTTTAGCTCCAGTGATTGTATAGGTGGCACTCAGGGGACATAAATAATAAAATGTAGCATTAATAATCTTGTCATTTATTTTCCACAGTTGTGACAGGGTATCGTGTGTAGTAGTACAAAAGACCAGACATTACTTGAATAACTGTAAAATTATGCATCTAGTTTGTTTTGAGATGAAGAACGTTAAAAAAAAAAAAGTCAAAGTTGATTAAGCTTCTTCATATCTCTGTGGTCTTTATGTTCAGAAGCACACACTTCACCAACTCACACAGAAAAGTATTAGTTTATATCTTAAGTTTAAAAAAAAAAAAAAAATCAGCTGTCTTGCTGGTTGGCATTTTTGGTTCATCTGTCACTTTTCTACTTTTGATTGTCCTCTGCTTTTTGTAAATCAAGGCATAAGGTGTTTATTTTGTTTTTATGTTTTGGTATGCGCACAGTGAATGCCAGATGCATATTGATTTCGTAGTGATGATTGTGTGATTGAGTTCTACACAGAAATGCGTCATTTTTATATGATCCAGTGTAATCTGTATGTGTGTGACTGTGTGAGTGCGAAAAAGATATATACACATGTAGATATATGTACAGTTATATAACTACCAATAAAAAGAAAATGGACAACTTTCTTTCTCATTATTGTTGATGTTCAGGTTGTTCTTTATTTTTGCCATCTCTTTTTGTTAAGACAAATTTCTTTTATAAATGCTTCATGACCATAACACTGTAATCCCATTTTAAATCTGCAATAAATCTGAATAGAAAAAAAAAGAAAGACTAAATTAATAAATAAACCATTTCCATGGTGTAACCATGGAAAAACCAACTGTGAATACAGCTTCTCATAAGAAATGTGCAGTTGCGCACTTCTGTTTATCATGTCACATGTCAAGTTCTAGCAATTCAAGAGTCCAATGAGCTTAAAGTTAAATTCTTAATTAAGTTGATGAAATGTTCTCAAAAAGACACTGTTTAATTTTCTAATGTGGTAAATTGGACAATACGTGCTTTAACCACTAGTTGGCACTAGATGTATCAATATCTTTCCAAATCAAAGCCATGCATTTTTTGCACACTAGAAGCTTTTATCTGTGAAAAACATTATGTTTTATTAAAATTATGCTGAGACAATAATATAAAACACAGGTGACATTGGCTGGATGATCAAAATATTGACAACTGAAATTATTGTGTCTAAAGAGCTTTAATTTAAAATAAAACAAAATCAGATTTCATCTCAATTTTTAGAGGCATATATATATATATATATATATATATATATTTCTCAAAAGCAATTTGTGATTAAAAAAACCTTCCTCTAGTTTATACCCTAAACTTGATGGTAATTTATATTCATAATCATTTAGTTTTATATTTTTTTATTTACTTTATTTCTGGAGCTGTCACCATGTGAGTAAGTGTAGTGGTTTGATTATTAATCAGAGGATTGCCACAAAGTTAACTTTTTTTCTTTCTAAGCTCTTATAACTGTCATTACATTTCCTTGGGAGTTTTTTTTAAGAGAACAAAATAGAGCTACTATTTCAAGTAATTGAAGATTTCAAGTGTCACACACAATTCTTTATTGCTCAACATCTTTATTGTAAGGGAAGAACTCATTTTCTACACACCCGACATGCTATTTCTTGACATCAAACTTTTCCATTGCTTTCATTCTAGAGTTGTGGGTTGGTGAGAAGATATCATTAACATATTTCCTGCGGAAACTCGAGGATAATTGAGTTTGGCCTCCAGATCACAGGTCTTCCCCCCTGATCACAGATTGCCTTTGCAAAATCCTGAGGAGCAGAAAATCATTTATTAATTTCATTTAAGTAGAAAAGAATTATATGTTTGTTTCTCAGAAAATACACAACAAAACAACATATACAGTGGTCACCCACGCAGCTTTCACATATTTCTGTGTAAAACACAACTCCAAATTCTTCACTTATTCGCATATTTTTTTCTAGACCATATCTAAATCATCTTTGGCACTGTGCTGCTTGACATGCTATTGACTAGGAGCACTATTTACTTTCCTTTGGACTGATTGGCTGAAACCCATGAGAAATAATCAGGAAATACATGAATATTAGCTTCTGTGTGAGACCATTTCCACAGTGGATATTGAAACATTTTCTGTCGTTTGATTAAAATAGGTAGTTAAACATATTTTTAGAGGGGGTTTCAAATGTAGCATCTACTTGAGAACACAAAGACCATCAGATTCACTGACTGGATTTGACCTCAACTTTTCTCTGGATATTTGTCCCACTCAACTTTCGATTTCAGCTATGGATGAAGTATAAATGTACCTTATGTCATGCCTTACAAAAGTATTCATACTTGGTAAGCTTCCATATCCTGTGACACTGGACTGATTAGAGGGCGTATATTGTTATAGAATAAACCAAAAATGACACATTGCTTTACAAAACACAACTAGATGAAAAATAAACGATGGGGGCAGCATAAAGCTTAAAAGGGTCTTCTTTCCCCGCTGATTCTGCCAAGCCCGTTCCCTTGGCTGTGGTTTTGCTGGATAGGAGTTAGGGACAGCGGAAATCTCGTTCATCCATTTATAAGCGTCACTAATTAGATGACGAGGTATTTAGCTACTGTATACCTGAAGAAAGGGAAGGTGAAGGGAAAAGAAATTGAGCTTTGCCCAAAGAAAATACAGCTGTCATGTTTCCAAAAAAAAGGTAAACGAATTAATAAAATTTTGTGTAATTTATCTTCTATCAATACAATTATTGATAGACGACTTTGTGTTGATCTATTATATAAAAATCCCAACAAAGACATTCAAGGTTGAAGTTGTATCAGGACAAATTCTAGTTGAAAGGATTTGGATACTTTTTCACTTAAGGGCAAAATAGAGACAATATAATTACATTACTTTATACAAAGTGAAACTATAAGAGTAGGGTTTACATCAAGGGAAATAATGTTAAAACAGTACGTACTCTACTAACATACAATCCATGGAGTTACAAGGAGAAACAACATAAACCTTTATGACTGAATTAGTTTTCGCACCTATGCTGGGATCCTGGATTTCAACTACTCCCAAGTTCAGACACTCGGCCTGCTTCTTAAACTCTTCCACCTCCTCGTCCTTCACTGCAGTTCTCCTACCTGAGACAGAGAAAACAGTATCCTACTGTTTAAATGAGACATATTGATGTTAAAACAAGGGTGGTGCTGTGTTTAATTATTTATTGACTACAGTGTTTGACTGCAGATCTTGTTCTTCTCTGAGCAAAGTTCTTTTTTTTTTTTTTGCTAAATGTTCTGTTAATACACATGTCAAAGGATAAAGGAACTTGAAAGTCTTGCTTTAGTTTTAAGTAAGTGTAAAAAGTATTTTTAAAACATGCTGTTCCACGAGAAACATTCCTGACAATGCTAATCTGCTGAGTGAATGCATCAGAAGATGTTGAACAGAACAGAAGAGAGAGACACAGTTAAATGGAGCAGGAGAGAGAGAAAAAGGAAACTGAAGACATCTAAAAAGAGAGACAGAGCTGAAGAGAAAGAAAGCAAAACAAAGCTGGACAGAAAGTGCAGAAGAGAGTAGAAAAAAATTACTATCTGCTGTTGTTTGATGTTATTTAATTTAACTAGTGACAACTGAAAACTTTTTGCCTCTCACATAACAGTTCACTCTATGAAAAACAGGGATGTGACCGGATTTTTCTAAGCTTATTTGATCTGATGTGGTGCTTTTATTCTCACTTAGAAGCTCCAGACTCCTGTACGATAATCTTCCAGTGTAGTGGACATCTAGAAGCATGCAATCTGGGCAGGAAGTCGGAAGAACTGAAGCACGGTAGGCAAAAGGTTGCGCTGAGAACACAAACATACATAGCATAACTAAAAAGTGCTTGTCCCCCACTGAAGACAAGGTTCTAACTTGTCTTACTTGTCTTCTAACTTGTCTTACTGACCATTGTGTAATAGTCAGTAAAGGTTGCCACCCACCTGCAAACAACGTGTTGTTTATCACAGTTATGTTGCTATCAACTCTTTGGCAAGTGCCGGATCTTTAACAGGGGCAAATGTTGTTAGGAATAAATTGTTTTGAAATTGTTAATGAACTAAAATACTATAATTTGAGATTTGAAAGTACATTTTTGGGTGCTGGGTGGTGATGATTTCATCATTTTGAGTAATTGCTTTGACATCCACCCAGTTGGATGATGGCGAAAAGAATTGCCCGACTGAAGCCCATACCACAAAGTTCCATCTTCCAAGCACCTGGAAGACAAATAAATACCCACAAGGTTTGTGGGTATTTATTATTATTTATACAATCAATCAACATCACTGCGACACAGAATCTGTTAAAGGGTAGATGATGATCTTACCTTATCTCTCTCGTTGACTTGAATAGGTTGGGTCATATTTTCACAGCTGGTCACAGGAGCTGTCTGTCCGAGAGACAGAAGACTGAACACAACCACGGCTACCTGAAGAGACTCCATCATGGTCGACTCGCTGTATGACTGTCCTGGCTTCACAAGGTACTTTAAATGATCAAGGTTCAGGCCCTGTGGATTGACAGGGGCCCCATTATTTATTTTAGTGTCGCAATAGGTTAAAAAACAAACGGCAGTTTCGGTTAGATGGTCCTTGTTTTTGTGGGGGCAAGAAGAGGGGAAAATAGTCTGTTTTGAAATGTGGCAAAAGATCAGATTGATCAGGTTACTGGCTTAGATCACCGTATTTGAAGAAAAACAGCATTTCTTTCCAGCAATGACACTTAAAACTAACTTGTTCTTTAGTTTTAAAGAGTTTCAAAACCAATTTTTTTGCACATATTTGAGATATTTCTTGTTAAGGTATTCAATAGCAATTTTTCACTTTGAAAACTTTGAAAATTCCGACTTTCTCCATACGTTTACAGCACAAACTACAGTATTGTGATTACTGCTATGGTCTTGAATAGAGCTGGCATTTTATTTTTTGACAGGTTTTTGACAAATTTGTTTAGGTGACAAGTAAGTTTTACTTTTAAATAATGAAAAGCTTAATTTGGAGAGTTGTCTCTTACCATCAAAGTTTATGAATCAAGCAGATGATGGGAATTAACTGCAATAAACTCTAAACCTGAAACTTATGAAGTGGAAAATTCACTTTTAACATTGATCTCTCTGAATGACCTTTGTGTAACCAAGTGAACGAGTCCTGCATGTCAGCAGGAGATTGATTAATTATATGATCATCTTTCTTGTAACCTTGTTGTCATCATGCTGATTCCAAAAATGCTTATCATATTTGTAATTATTTTCCTGATATGCATATCTTCCGGTGTGTTCTGATCTGGGTACAGTCAAACATATTGCTTCTGTTGAGATTAAGTGTATAAAAGTATCACCTCTGAACCGCATACTCTGGGATATAAGAGTTGTGTGTGTAAACTTTCCTTTGCTGCAAAAAATACATTCACAAAGACAATTTGTCTCTTGATGTTGTTTTTATTAGTATAACTCATACTTTGAACTCTTCAACACACTGTTCAATACATCTACTTTTTGGTTAGAAATATAAAGACAACGTAATGAGGGTCACACTTTATTTGAAGGGGTGTGCATAGGACTGACATGACACTGTCATAAACATAAATCCTGTTATGAAAGTTTCTTGTCATGAAGTGTCATTCGTTAAATAATGACACTTTTACTGCAAAGTTTCTTTAAAAGTGCCAACTTTTCATTATTTGGTAAATAATGACACTTCAATGTAAAGTTGGCACATTAAATGGACGTTTAATGAAACCTTTTATGGAATTTTGCATTAAAAGTGCCATTATTTACCGAATAATGGTAAATAATTAAATAAAATGAACGTCTACGACTACAGTCGTAGTT
Organism: Poeciliopsis paucimaculata; assembly: GCA_903067055.1. Taxonomy (NCBI): domain Eukaryota; kingdom Metazoa; phylum Chordata; class Actinopteri; order Cyprinodontiformes; family Poeciliidae; genus Poeciliopsis; species Poeciliopsis paucimaculata. Next base: position 120,201 of record CAEGAD010103817.1, on the reverse strand, counting down.
ATGACAGATATTCTGTCATGTTTATTGTAGTGTCATGTCAGTCTCATGCACACTCCTTCAAAATAAAGTGTTACTGTAATGAGTCTAACTCACAATAAAAGAAATAAATCTATTACCATTTTGGAAATAACTGTATATATTTTTTACCTGAATGGTTTTATCCTTAGCTCTGTGATGGGGGGACACACTGCTCCACTTCCATCCACCTCAAAAACTTCCAAAGCATTTTCCTAAAATAAGTTCTCAGTTGTTTTAGGTAGAAAACCTAACGCTGAAGTTAGCATCTGATTCAATGGGCTCCTGTGCAAATCATGTACTGACTTCAACTTTTAAGAACAACATGAAGGTGGGGATTAAACATTCCTCTGCATCCAACTCGTCCTCTGTGAAGTAGCTGGTGAACATTTCAACCAGAATGAAAAGCTAAATACAACCCCACAGACAAAAACAGCCACACTTCATTTTTGTTCTCCATTTGTCATTGTGGTGAAATATCATTTCCATACATGCTAATTTCCCATCACTTCTACTCGAGTGCTGGAGAGTAGTGAGAGAACTTCAGAAAAGATCTTTGCCGCTACGCCACTTTGGAAAATCTCATCGATCATGGACATGTTGGCGGTACACATGGAGTTGGTAAAATCAAAGCTCTTTGAGTCTTTGGAGAGAGATGGCTCTGGGCAGAAACCTGAGAGGTAGAAAATAAACAATTTTGATTAAACTTTTAGGAATGTGAGACAATAAAAGTAATACTTCACATCGTCTACGCAGAGATTCACAACTCAATATGATGGTGGCACTTCATGTATGGGTAGTGTCACTACCAAGCACACTTCTCTGACAAAACTTTGTAAAATAGAAATGTATTTGAATTTAAAGTGTCTCACTCTGCTTCCAAGTATGAGATTCACAATGGAAGTGAGAATGTTTTCGCTGACTCAGGCTCTTAATACTGGTACATGCCTACAACCTGGGGGGTTACATTGACAAAGGGAAACCAGACGGAGAGTTTATACCTTGCTCTGGATCCAGAATGGCAGCTTTTGGTAAGTTCAAACACTCCACCTGCTTCTGGAACTCCTCCAGCTCAGCAGCAGAAACCTTCAGTCTCCTACCTGAGAGACACAACATGTGGATGATGCACTTTTGTTAAAATATTAGCATTTTGAAGGTATGCAACCTTCATTGATAAATAAGAGCTCTTTAAACAAAACTAACCAGATTCATTATAATAGTTGAGATATCTCTCTAATACTTTTTTGTTTTTGACTTCTAGAACTAATATAATAGATAATAATATAATAATAGAGCACTGTTCTACCACATCCCCATACACACATCCACCACAAGACACACACACACGCACACGCACACACGCCTACACACACACACACCACACACCACACAAACTCAGAGCTTAAGCTTGGAAAAAAACTAACAAAAAAACTTTGCAGCTCATCTATCCATTAATAACGTCATGCATCTTTTTAAAATTGTTTTATCTGTGTTTTTATTATTTTAAAACAAAGCTTGAATTATAACAATTACTATGGAATTACTGGAATTCTAGAAGATTAGAAAAATAGGTATATACAATCTTAAAATGGTTTGCTTTGAACCAGAACTTAAACATGGTCAGCTGTTACTTTCTACAGCTGCTGCAAAGTTGCACAACATTTGACCAAAGTGACTCTTTTCTCTACCTAAACTCAGTTTGTCAGATGTTTAGTTCACTGAATCTGAATTATGAAAACATAAGAAACATCTTTTCAAGTTTTTGGTCTTACTCATAAGCTGCGCACTTCTGTAGGCGCTTCTTCCAAGTGTGATGTTGGAGTACATAACCATGCAGTCAGGACAGCCTGTTTTCAGGAGGAGTACGGGTAGGCTGGAAAAAGAATTTAAAACATGTTTTAAAATGCATTTATCTTCAGTGAACATGAAGGCCAACCATATTAGACATGGTGATGTAAGAAAAACTACCTACTGAATGTAAGAGTGTTGTTTTCCAGCACTGAGTTAAATGTCATAGAGAAGCATTGACCAAACCTTTAACAAAAAATGTTAAGAAACATTTTCACTTACATTATCTAATAGGCAGGTCATAACATTGTGTTTGTTTTGTAAAACAAAGATAGAACCCTGAAACTGAGAGTTTAAATTACGTTTTCATGTGAGTAGAACTGATCATGATATTTTCCTCAGTAGCAGCGGCGTTATTCAACCAGATGGTCCCCCTCGACATCTCCAACAACTCTTTGGCTCCTAGTATGTTCGTGCTCTCTGCTATGTAGCTCCATCTTCCGAGCAGCTGGGAAACATTGAGATGTGCGATTGCTTTCATCAACCCTACAGATACAGAAAAACCTGAAGACCTTCAGAGCTTCTTACCTGATCCATCCCAGGGATCTGAATTCGTTGGGTTAGACTTTCACAGTTGGTCGTAGGAGCTGTCTGTCCGAGAGACAGAAGACTGAACACAGCAACAGCTACCTGCAGAGACTCCATCATGGCTGATTCGCTGACTGTCGGCCGTGGCTGTAAATCTGTGCTTTTGGGTATCAAGGTTCATCCCATGTGTGCTATCAGGAGCTTCAATTGTTTACTTTAATGTTGGAAGAGATAAGAAAACATCAAAAAGAAAAACAAGTCTCATCCCCTTAGAAGTTCTTGAAAAAAAACATGAAAACTGTGGACTGCACACAGAAGAAGTGGTACTGTTAAGCTGCAGGAAGAAACAAAATATACAAAGACTACGACTTCTGGAATTGTGATTTTTATTCAGAATAACATATGCCGCAGGGAAGCAGTTTTCTTTTTCTGTTCAAATTTAGAGGATAAGAGTTCTGGGTCTCCGGGCCCCACTGACTAAATTAACAAACACTTCAGTTTCTTATGTAATTGTTATGAGAAAGGAATAAAACCAGACGATTCCTTCAGTTTATAAACATGTCAAAAAGAGAATCCAGAAATCTTGCCACTCGAAATCCCATCTTCGCCTGTAGTACCGAGTTGAGGGCGCTGAGGCCCTCGAGGGGCGTGATGTTGTCAGGGCAGATTTCTGTTTTTATAGAAAATATTCACCAATTAGCAATCAACATGTGTTGGAAGATGGATAAAAAGCGCAGATATTCTTACCGTTGTCTGAGTTTAGCGTTATAGGCGTCGGCATTTGAAGGCACTCTGCTTGTTTCTTTAGCAGTTCCAATGCAGCAGGTGAGACGCTCCTGCTTCTACCTAAAAATAAAATGTAAATAAAATGTTCCCTTTTAATTTAATCTATTATTAAAGACTAAATGGATTTAGTTGTTAAGCCTGTCCAACATGTTTCCACTAACATTGGTGTTTAGTGTCAAAACAGAAAAAAAAAAAGTTCTTAAATTTCTTTCTAAAAAGATATGCAATTTTTTTGGTGAAGTGTGTTTCTTACTGAACATAAGCAGACTAGTGAAATTAGTTGCAGTGATTACATCCTCTTTGGCAACCAGACAGTCAGCGCACTCTGTTGACAGGTAGACCTCTTTGAGGTAGAACGGTTGCTCTGTGGACAGTAAACACAGCACAAAGCAGACAGCAGAGTGGATTGTATCAACATAAATGTGCTTCATGTCCTCCCTGTTAGCCTCCTCTTTACTTACCGATCAACATTGTGCTGTTCTCAAAGATCACATCGTATGCTAAGCTGGAGCAAGTCCCAAATCTATAATGTAAAAGGTATAAGATCTTATAGTTTTTCCTGTGATCAGAAACTAACCGTATAAAGACCTTATAGAGACATTAAACCAAAATTAGCTCTAATTCACCCTGTGAAAACTATATATTTGTCTCACCTGGAGGAATACTCAAGAACTCATGTGTTATCAAAGAAGATATTCTTTTACCTGGTTTCTAAATGGCTCTGAAGGTAATTTAGAAACAGAAATAGTAAATAAAACTGAGGGAAAAAACTAAAAAACTAACTATGTGAAGAACAGCAGTTTAAAATAAATCAATCCATATTTCTCTTTCTGCAAATGTTCAGCTAACAGTGCTGTTGGGTGGGACGCTTTACATCCTCTGACTCTGGACGATATTGAGAACGTTGCTCTTGGAGGTGACACTCAGGTCCAGCCAGGCATCACTCATTAGGTAAATCAGCGACCGACTCCCTGGGATGTCAGAACTTCCCCCGATGTAGTACCACCGACCCAACATCTGCAGCACACAGACACCACAGTGTACAGTGGATAAATGTTGGAATATAGCTATTGGTGTCATTTAAGGAATGTGCAAACCTTTTAAAATTATGAACTAGCCGTTATGCAAGATGTTTCCTTCAAAGACTTAGCTGGTTTCTTAGAAGTAGATGTGAACCGTATCATAAGAAAACTATATTAAAGTGAAGTGGCTAAATAAAGTGTTACCTGTTGGAGATTTGATAAGAGAAAGGATTGTGGCTATGCTTTGATTAAAAAAAAAAAAAAAATGTTGATTTAAAGCTTAGAAAAAATTTGTGTCAAGATGAATCAGAAGTGACAGGACTTAGTGCCAATATGTGCTATTTCTAAGTTAAACTCACAAGTCAGTCAAAATAAAGCTTGGACCTTTTATTAAAGCCACATTAGAAGTTCGATTTAGGAAAGTTGTGTTAGATTTCACACCCATTTATTAGGAATTAATAAGCTGCAATTAATAAAAAGAGCAGACAATCTGTTCACCTGTTCAGTTTTAATTTAATAATGCTGACAGGGACTTACTTGTTCTTTGCTGATAGTTATTGGTTTGAGGAGATCGTCACAGCTGCTCAGAGGAGCAGAATGTCCCAGAGAGAAAAGACTCAGCAGCACAGCAGCAGCAGCAGCAGACTTCATATTCATGACCAAGCTTTGAGTTTTCTTCTCAGAGTTTTCTCCTGTGTCTTACTTTATGGTGCCCACTTCCAGCTAACTTTTCTTCAGAATTGTACAGTTGCAACTTTAAATTCAGTAGTGTCCCTTCTGGATGAAACAGTCAGGAGATGTTCGAGGTGATGTAACCAAGGTCAAAGGTTAAAGAGAGAAAACAAGCAATGACCTTTTTTGAGGGCAATTGATCAGATCACATGGAAATGAGAGCATTGGAGATAGAGACACACGTGGACAAAACTGCTGGTAAAAAGCCCATAGTGATCACTGAAATACCTTGAAACTGAGAAAAGTAATGAATTTTCCTGAAAGTAATGAAAATCAGACATTGCCTTTAAAATGTAATTCAGTCGATCCATATTTAAAAAAAAATAAAATTACAGACAAGCATATTAAGGTAAAGACCATAAGACTATCTGTCTCCAGGCAGCTTGATGCTCATATTACTGCAACTAGTCACAGATTTAAGGTCCACAGGACTGTAGTCAATCTCCTTGGCAACAGGAGGAAACATGATGACAAATTGAAATGTTAAGAGTTCAGAACAACCGGCAAAGAAAATTTAAGGTGAACTCCCAAGTCAAACAACTGACTCTAATACTCCTCTACTTTTGTCAAATGTTCTTGTAGCTAAAATTGCTCCTGAAAAAAATAAACTTATTAGGACTTCTGTTTTAAAATTAAATCAGAGGCACTATTTCAGAGTTGCACATGCTAATAAAGAGGAATAAATCCCAAGGGTAACTGAAGCATACCACACCCCAAACTCTGAACAGCAATAGACTTCAAACGCAGCACTTTTATGTGCTCAAGCAAAAATCTTTTGCATTTCAGTAAAATCCCAGATTTGTTTTCCTCAAACACCAGCAGAACCCTAAAACACTTAGAACCAGCGCTGAAATTGCTCAAGATTTACACAACACGTCAGGTATTCACATGAAGTTGAAAAAAGAACATTCTTACGGGTTTGATGTTTATTTAAGAGAACATAGTTACTTGTAAAAACATACTTCTAAAATCTGGATTTGGAAAAATACTCCAACACACCAGTAATGATTCTTTTCTCTGCATGTGAAAAGTGTTCTACTGAGGGTGCCATAAAGAATCATTTCCTTAGGTTTTAAACACACAGAACTGTAACAGTTACCAGTTAATATCAATGTAAAACACAGCGAGTAGACATTTAACATTTTCTTTATCCAACATCCCTGATAATGTTAAGCTGTTCTACTAAATAAAGAGACAAAGGCAACTTATCAAAAGTGTTTTTAATGGAACTTAACAGACAGCACTTTTTTTTTAGATGTCTTAATTTGGGACGAGAACAAAAGGATATCAAACCGACAATAGAAAAAGGTTGTATCAGACTGATGGTCCAGAATATATAATGAAATCTGTGAGCACGACCTAACTGCTGCTGTCGCGCCGTGATGGGAGGTTTGGGCCAGGATGGAGGCGGGTGAAGAAACTGCCGATTACTGGGAGAAGATGAGAAGGATGAGCAGCTCTCCCTTAAGCTCCCGCTCTCCTCCGTCTATTCTGAAGTGATGGTGAAGTTTAACAAGAGGATGCAGGGAAACCAATGGAGAGCAGAACGACATGATGTATTGATCTCATCCCCTTCCCCAGCATGAGGACACATTGAGGACAAAGCAGGGGCTGGTTATCGCTACTCCATAGCCTCCTGGTTCTCCTGATCTGCACCCATATCCTCGCTCGCCTCTTTGCCCTCCTTGCTCCTCTTACTCTTCTTGTGTTTGTGTCTCCTGTGGCTGTCGCCCTCCTCGCTGTCGTGTCTCCGTCGACTGCTGCTGCTGCAAGAAACAGAAGGAGGACAGAGTGAAACAAGGGCAAAAAACAAGAGGAAGGAATAGAAATCAGAGATGGACAAAGATAGGTGAATGATCAATAAGACAACAGCGAGAGAGGGGACAAGAGGACAAAGAGGAGGCATGATGGGAAACTGATCAAGGAGGAGGTATCTATCAATTAGGAGGGAAAAGATGAGAAATAAACAGAAATGCTATTTTTGCCAAGCCTTTCAGCTCAAACCTTTCAGATATCAACTGACACAAAGTTTAATCTACTGAAAGTGTCAGTAAATATTAAATTTATAGTTTTATTGAAAAAGAATTGGCTTGCAAGATGCAACATAAAAAACAGAAGCTAAGAAAAAATATATATATTAAAGACGCAAAGAATAAATATATATATTAAAGACGCAATCAGGTTTTTAACGGAGCCCCCTAGGGGACATGGGGAAAATTTTCTCTTTGGCGTTCCCTCGCAATGTGCTTACTGCAATAATTGTTGGTCTACTTTGTATACAATCACAAATGTTAATTTAAAATTTCAAATATATACACATTTAAAGATCCTCTGAGGAAACTGATTGAAAATTGACTTATTCACTGAATGTTTGTGTCTCTTTGTGTAAGGCTGAGAACTGCACATGAAAGCTGCCCTTTAAACCATTCAGTCAACCAACACAAGAGACACAATCAAACTGTCTCATTACATTGTGATAAAAACTCAGAAATAGTCCAAATTGTTTGAATGTATTTTTTATTCATAGGTTTATGGTGCATTTCTACCATAAAGAAAAAGATAGAAAACTTCAGATATTTCACGAGATTTTAACATACATGGGAAAACGTTACAAAAGCCTTATTTTATGGCAGAAAGTACGATGGGCACCGTAAAAAAGGATATTCAATTATGCTGCATGAACTGATTAGTGCAAGAGAAGGCAAAACCTATTGAGGTAACGCAAAAGAAAAAAGTAAAAAATTTTCCATAGGTTTTTTATGGCCGACAGATTTTTAGTTTTCTTTCCCATTTTGAGCAATTTAGATGTTTTATTTTAAAACTTATAACCAAAGAAAGAAGTTACTGTGGTTTCTGATAGATGAAGTTGTTTTGAATCCAACAGAAAATTACAAAATCATCCCCCATTTAAATTTCAAATCATGTTTTTATTAAATGTCAGCAGAAAATCATGGCAAAGAGAAATGAAGGCATTAAAACATCCATCTTAGTTTAATTTAAATAATATGTTTTGTTGGCGATAGTTACTAAAAGAAATTTATTTTTCAATAATATCCTAATTTATTATTTACCCATTAAAACAGAAAATGTAAACTTTTTATTAGTTCAATAAACGCATCAAAAACACTTTGTATTCAGTTTTGAGTTTAGGTAACCTCACATTAAAGTTAGGGACGGCAATGCTTTCATGCATAAAGAATTCACTTTCTGTTGGATTCAAAGTTGCAACTTTAGGCTAAGAACCTTCTTTTCTTATTTGTTCACAGCCAGCTTTATTTACTAGTTAAATTTTTAAAAATCTAAACCAATTAGATTGGCTCAGACATTAGGATGAAAATTGCAGCTTGCAGGTAAAAATATAAAGGTAACCAGGAAACCATATCAGTAAAAATATGATCTGAACCCATAAAGTTTAGGAATGAACAGAAGTTCCTGAGAAAGACTGTAATAAAGAAGGATTTGGGTTTATAATCTGAATAACTGCTTTTTAAGATGTTGTTCTAATGCAGGGAAGAAACTAGGAAAGGTAGCATCTGAATGAAGGATGAATTTAAAAAGTGCTACTGTAACCCAGTTAGCTTGTGTGCTGGTGTACCTGCGAGAGGACTTGTGACGTCCCTCCTCTTTCTCTCGGTGCCGCCTCTCTCTGTGTCGCTCCTCTTTTTCTCGGCTTGCCCGGTCACGATGGCGCTCTGCGTAACCACGTTCTTGGTACTCACGGTAGCGATACCGCTCCTCATCACTATGGCAACAGATCGAGAATTATCGTCTATCTGGATGAAAATTGTTGATTGAAATTGTGCATTTACTCATCTACATGGTTTCTAAAGTGATATTAAAGACACTTTTATATATGACGGTGACAATCAAGCATTTATCTCCATCTAAAGCCTGAGCTAGAATAATTACATGACAGTGAAATCCCCCCAGGTCAATCTCCAGAAGAATACACACCATTGTTGTATCTGTCCTTCTGACCTGGTGTAGCTCATGTTTGAGGGGCTGTGCTCCCTCTCTCGCTCACGCTCATGTGTTCGCTCTCTGGGCCGGTCCCGGTCCTTGTCTCTCTTGTCTTCCCGACGGGAATAATAGTCCCAGGGTTTGCTGTTGTCCACCATGGGGGGCCAAGGAGGAGGAACGCCTCCAGTTAAGGGTGGAGGGTAAGCACCTGGAAAGGAAAAGGACACGAGAGTTTGACGGAAATTAGATCCCGAAAACTACAAAACAAATGAAACACAGAGTTCCTTTAAAACGAGGCTAAACTTTCCTCCACTTACTTTTAGAATTGCTTTAGTTAATAATAACTGGAACATTAATCAATACATTTGATGTATATTTGACAATGATTTTAATGAAATGACTAAATGTAATGCTAATTGCTAGTTTCATAAATGGTTACTATATTATATTTTTATCATGTTAAGCACTTTGAACTGAATTGTTGCAGAAATGTGTTATACAAATAAACTTAACCTTTTTTCAGTTAATTATTTTTGATAGTTTTCTAATTATGTGATAAGGAGAATGCCAATTAATTTTTTACCTTGAGGAAACGGGTACGGCGGGACAGCGCGACCGTCGTAGCCTCCAGCATGGCTGCTATGGAGAAACATACAGAAGGCAATGTGTTATCAAATTTAATTAATTAAAAAACTTCGTTAAACATTCGGTTCTTTATTTAAAAGTATTTTTACACAGATTTAAAAAAAAAAAAAAAAAAAAAAAAAAAAAAGTAGTTTAAAGTAACTTTAAAAAAAAAGAAAGGGTTTTCTGATATTTGTTTAAACTGTCACCATGTCCTTACAGTGTAATATGAGCCATAATTTTATGGCTCATATTACACTGTAATATACAGTGTAATATGTATATTACATATTACACTGTAATATGTAATATACATATTACATATTACAGTGTAATATGTACAGGGGTATATACAGTGTAACTCATATACCCCTAACCCTAAAAAAAAAAAAAAATAAACCACTTGGTCAGAAACAACCAATCAAAGAAAGGAGGAGGATTTTAGCGTTGTCAATCAATTTTGTGAATACGCAGCTCACACTCTCAATTTTGTTATCTCCTGCGCTACAACTCCTTACCCACAAAAGAGCCTGCCATGACTACAAAGGCCAGTTAGCATGACCACCATTGACGACAACACCTTCCACGTTATTTAATGCCATATTGGAAGAACACATAACTTCAGAGTTCACTGACTTTAAATTAAAACATGTTTACATAACCGAGAGCACATGACCAGTAGAAACATAAGCGCTCAGACTGTTCACATATACAATCATAACATAAAGCTGCAATCAGAACGAGTGTTGTCATGGACATCACCTGTCCATTGTGGGAATTAGAGAAGGTGGAGGGCCGCTTGTTGGAGGGTGAAAACCAGGAGGAGGAACTGTGATGGGCAATCCTGTGAGGAGGAAGAAGGTGGAAAAAAATAAGCATATAAGCAACCAGTTTTCACAAAAAAACAAAACAGAATTATAGGAGAAACTGAACTCACTGGGTGGAGGTATGAGAGGAGGTGCGGTGCTGACGTTTGGTGGAGGAGGGAGAAAAGGAGGTGGGGGTATGTTCGGAGGAAGCGGTCCAGGGGGGAAGAAGGTAGGAATCTTAGCTGCGGCTGGTTCAGCTTCTGATGTTGAATGTTCAGATATCACCTGTGCAACAACAAACAGCAGAGGGCGCTGTTAGCATGCTGTTCAGGTCTTTAAGAAGAAACTTGTTTCAGTTTCTTCTGTACCTGGATGTTGTTGCCCTCTAGGTTGTGTCTGCGTCGTCCCTCAACCCTACTGATTGTGGCTGTCTGTCCACCAATCACATCAATAGTACCACTTGTCTTCCTACAGATCGAATATTTAAAAGCATTAGAGGCAGAGCAGAACCCAAAACAACCAATGATTTTTTATTTCCTGCAAAAAAAGAGAAAACCCATCAAGATGAATGATGATCGAATAACACATGGAGATATGATGTGTAGTTAACAACCAACATACCAAAAATCTTCATCTCCTTCATAATTAAATTAAACATTTAAGTCTGAATATTATTAGGTAAAAAAATTAAATTGCAAATTAAATCAACTATTTTTTTATTTAAGAACAAAATGATATTGGTCAATAAAAATAAATCAAAATTTACAGAATCTCAAAACATCAAGTGTTTCTCTCATAATGAACAAAAATAAGCCATTTTTAAATGCCAAAAACAAATATCACATTGAAATTTAGTTTCCTTTTTTAAATTCTATTTATCCAAGCCTTTCCTCCTTTCTTCTAAAGACATATTAAAATCTTTTCTAATGTTTTCATTTTATTGTTGAAGCTACTGTGCATATTAGACCTCTCTGAAAGCCTTTTGAAAACAAAATGTTCTGCTGCTCAAAATTTTATAGAAAATTTACAAGTATTAAATTATGTTGTTGATTTATTATTTGACATGTTGGAAAATCATGTTAAATAATATGTCAAAGTCCCTAAACTTTGACATGTTTAGTTAAAAAGTAAACATCCAACATTTATGGATTTATATGACTTGGTGTAATTTTGATTCTTTTGGGGGTTTTTTTATTATTTGTTTTTATATGTGTTCCCCAGATTTACAAACAATAAGTTAAATAGCAAAAACCTAAACAAACTGTACAGAATATGTTATGCAACCTCAGTATAGCTTTATTTTATGCATTCATGTGACTGATTTTCTGTTATGATGTGACATAATTTGTATTACCTCCAAAGGATTTTACTAACTATTATTACTCCAATTATACTTTATAATTGGAGTAATAGAAATAACTATAATTTCGGATTATTCTTGTTTCAGCAACATTTTAAATTTCTTTTAGCTTCTAGGTAATTAATCAAACCTTCATTTAACCAGGATAGAAAACTAATTGAAAGCATTTTGTTTTTGTAGCTCAGAACATAAACGTATAGCTGTTACCTGGTGATCTGACTGACAGCAGACTTGTACAGGCTGACAGGAGACGTGAAGTCTGTCTTAGAGGTGTGCACAGCCAAACTGGATACATCCTTTTCATTTCCTGTTCTGCCCTGCTGAACCTTTGCAGACAGCCAGAGAAAATCATAATTAGCTGAAGATTTTCACATACGTGCAGTCAGTGTAATAGGGTGTAGCTGATAAAACTGAGTTAACTCATACAGAGATCTTGCTGGTCACTGAGCCAATTGTAGAGACCTCTAGGCCCATTCGCAGCCTCTTCTGTTTCTCACAGTAAGCCTTCCAGGTGTCCTCATTAAAACCATAGTTGAAATAGTCTGACAGATCAGCTCCTGCAAACCGAATCACAAAGACACTTCCTGTGAATTACAGCACTAATAAACCTGGGAAAGTAAACAGGGATACACATTTCAGCATGGTTTATTATGGGGCTGTAATAAAACATTAAGTGTATTTGAGACTGGATTAAATTTACAATCACATTTAAAGGCAGCATAGACAATTATAATGTGAGGACCAATATGTTTTCCTTAAACTACAGTCTGAATAATTTTAGTAAAACATGTGGATGTAATATTTTAGATGATTATTGTGATGAATCTCTCGAATGCATTTGATTTTTCCACATTGTTCTTTCACATCATTACAATAGTCCTTTCATTTCTGAGTGAATGGACCCCAGCTATTTCCCACTTTGGATGGCCATACGGATAAAGATGTTATGGGTTATAAAAAGCTGCGTCAGCCCCCTTTGTATGTCTCTCTCTTTTAATGGAAGACACTGGATACAAACACCTCCCTTTCATGTGAGCCCATGAGGACCTTTGTAAGAAATGTAAACTGCTGAAATGGATTTAAATGTTTGCTGAGCACCCTTTTTTTCTCTCTTCTTTCTTTCTCTCTCTCTCTCTCTCTTTTGTTGTAGTTATGTAAGTGTATGTATAAATATACATATGCATATATGTTAGATTCATAATATTCTTAAATAAAGAATGTTAACATTCAAAAAAACAAAACAAAAAAACAATAGTCCTTTCAACCAGTCATATATCACAGAAGCAGGGAGAAGCTGAATGCATATAAAATTAAAGAATAACCTTCCAAGTATTGCATTTAAGTAACCCTCTGCAAATATGATATTGTGATAATGATTGTGATTTGAGAAAGTTCAACAGACCTGGCTTCCTCCAGGGTTTCTCTTCAAAGCTCTCCATGTCCACCTCCAGCACAGGAACACCATTAATGCTTCCTGGTGCATCCAGATCCACTCCCTTTACCTTTGTGGTTACTGTAAATAAACAACATCTTAAAGGCTGCTTTCACAGAAAGAAAAGGGGTAAAACTGGTTTGACCTCTTTTAATCAAACCTTCATTTAACCAGTCTACAGAGTGGTTGAAAAAGTCTACAGAGATAACAGATTAAAATAAACAGAAGGGTGATACCTTGTCCATACGGCCTGGATCCTGTTGTCTTTATGTTGAGGTTAACAGGGGGGGTGCCATATGTCCTGAAGAGAAAAAACAAAGATATGATGATGTGAGACGATGCCGTTTTCCTGCAAGATATTATAATATTGGTGAATACTGAGATAATCATATGACTTGAAATAAGAAACTAAATTAGTTGTGTATAAATTGGATGTTTGTGGCTCTGCACTACAGTAAACAGAGATGAATTAATAGTAAGTCTGAACATCTTTGAGTTTGGAGCTCACAGCAAACACATGCATGCCCACATTAAAAACTTCATACAGCTTCTGAAAAAGTTTTACTTCATTATTTTCAGCAACAGTAAGGCTTTCTTCTTATTTTAATTAAAAAGTTGCTTCTAACCTAACTCTAACCAAGATCTGGTATTGAAACAACTAATGCCTGACGGGAACGACACAGTTCAGTTCACAATTTTATGTTCTGGCTTATTCAGGAGAGCGCTTCCACCAGTTGAACTCTCACTGGGCAGGTGGAGTCAAACCCAAACATCTAACATGACATCCATTGGTGCAACAGCAAATGCATCGCATCAGAAAGTCTTGTGCTTCAAGCAAGCAGTGACTGCACTGCACCTACCCGTCAGTAGAAACAAGGCATCAGTTGCTATTTTTTTTAAAAAACTCTATCTTCTAAAACTTTTAGGTTGCACTTAACAAGTATCACAAAATATATTTAAGACAAGTAGAGCCTGAATGCATGGTACTTATTTAATTAGTCACAATATGAACAATGTATTGCAACAGAATGGCAACCTGTCCAGGGTGTACCCCGCCTCTCGCCCAGAACGCAGCTGGAGATCGGCACCAGCAACTCCCGACCCCATTAGGGACAAGAGTGAACAGAAAATGGATGGATGAACATTGTGTAATGATAAGTTTGCAATGTAGTGCATAAGAAGCTGCCAGCTCATCCTCAGGTTGTCCAAGGATCTCTGTTGAGATTTGACTCCCTCAAACAGAGAAAATCATATGAAGATGCTACTGAATGCTAATTGGATCTAGGTTTTATTTTCAGAAACTTCAGAGCTCCCTTTTCCACATTTTATGTTGCAACTTAACTCTAGTATGAACTGCATTCAGTTTTCCCTCAAAACAAATTTTTTTTTTTTACATTTAGTTCTGTAAATATATTAAAATATAAATAAAAACATATAAAAAAAACTGATGTATGTATGTATTCACAGCCTTTGCCATGACGCTCAAAATGAGGTGTAGCTGCATGTCGTTTCCAAAAATAATCATTGAGATGGTTTTGCAGCTTAGCTTAAAACATAAATCCTCTTGGAAATATTCTAAGGAAAGCCTACGTGTATTGCGGTGCTCCAGTTTTGATGTCACCAATGGTAACTCTGACATCGTCGTCGTCATCATCACTGTCACTGTCGCTCTCCACATCCTCGCCTGCAGCTTCGCCTTGGGACTGAAAGCCCAGAAAAAAAAGTGACACACGTAAAGCTATGAATGTTAAAATGAAGCTAAAAAGAAAATAAAAAGAGAAGGATGTACCAGGACGTGAAGAGGTTACATACCTCAGAGACCACTCCGTTCCCCGTAGCGTGTAAATCAACGACAACAGCAGCAGCATCGTCTGTTGAAGTCTCAACAGGTGCGCTGCAGGTGTAAAACATAATCAGACACCACCATTAAAAATGAAACAACCAATGTGTTCTTAACGGATAGAGTTTTGAAAAGGACAAGATAATGATAAGTTAATTTCTTCCTCCCTGAATTTTACTTGTTGTTCAACTCTGCTTGATTTTTACATTTTAAAAGAAAAAATAAATAAAACAAGTTTGATTACGTTCTTTTCTGTCAGTATTAGCATAAACTACAGCATTTTGTACAATCGGTAGATCAGGTTTCTCCAACTGCAGACCTCGATTGCGAGTTTCACTGTCCTGTACCTTTTGGATGCATCTCTGCATATTAAGCTTCTGCAAGTCGGTGAATTAAATAAATGATTAATAGCCAAGCCTTTCCAAAACGTGCTGACAAGAAAAGAGATAATTCAGCCTTTTGATGCAGGTGTGTTTGGAGCGGGGACGGATCCAAAAAGTTGCAGGTCAGTGGCACTAAAGAACAAGAGTTGCAAACTCCTGTTGTAGATGATGGCGGAATGACTGACCCTGGCGTAAACACTGAGGTTTGAACTAGTAATTTAACACAAGTATCAATCTGAGATTTTCCCCTTGATAAAGGAAATCTTAGGTAGAAAAATATTATCTAATCCCTAGACTGTGTAAGTAGGAGTTTGTGAATGCACCAACCCACAATGATGTTCCTCTAGAGTAGATTTTATTACCTGGCAGCATTATCCAGTTTGGGTTCTTCATCTTCCTCTTTGCTTTCTGATTCATCTGAAATACAGATCAAACAGTTTAGCTAATACATTTACAGCAGAATTCTAAAAACGTATAACAGGAAAAGCCAAACAGAGACTATTTATCATAATACTGTACAATCCTCTATATTGTTTAGTTTCAAAGCCTGCTTCTGTTGTTGATGCTAAAGGCCCGAAGACCAAATCAAACAGTCAATGCTAATTAGCTTCCAGGCTAATGTTCCGTTATTCTCGCAGCACGTAGAGATAATTACTGCTTAACGCTTCGTTACCAGAGCTGCAGAGACACGACCACGCGTCTGTAATAGATAAATGGAGGTGTTTCTAGTTGTTTTTACCTCCATAAAGCCATTCCTCCTCTTCGTCACCGGCGCTGGCGTCAGTGGTGGCTGTTTTGTCCGCCTCCTCCCCGGACATGTTGAGCTAACGTGCAGTTTAAACCAACAGCAGCCGAAGAAACAAGCCCCAAGTACGCTTAGTAACGCAAAAAATACGAGCGATATTTATCCCTGAAACGGGAAAGTGTAGTTAAGAACCTAAAATATTACTTCTTACATTCATATTAAA
Organism: Poeciliopsis paucimaculata; assembly: GCA_903067055.1. NCBI lineage: Eukaryota > Metazoa > Chordata > Actinopteri > Cyprinodontiformes > Poeciliidae > Poeciliopsis > Poeciliopsis paucimaculata. The sequence continues at coordinate 103,894 of CAEGAD010103817.1, read as the reverse complement.
CCTTTGGTAGTCAGCGAGACGCCCGGAAGAAGCTGCTGGGCCCGCTAAGATCAGAGTGCTGCAGCTGAAAAACACAGCGACCCCAGCTGGACAAAAGGAACTACTGCTTCAGGTTAGTTACCGGGTGAAAGGATAGTTTGGGACAGTAAAAAGCACTCACAATCTCTGCTTAAGTAGAAGTACAAATACTTGAAAAATATTCTATTAAAAGTAAAAGTACAGGTTGAACTGTTTACTAAATTAAAAATAAAAAAAGTTTTCAAATGTAAAAAAATGTCACCTTCAAGAATACAGAATCACTTTCGATAAGTCTAAAATACTTCTACTTCTAGTTCTAGTCGTCAAAAAAACTTTTTTTTTTTTCTTCTGTTGACAAAATGAATAAACTCTCCATAACAGACAGGACCGTACTGAAACAGCAGTTATAAGAACAAGCCAGTTATATGTAACTAAAATAATTTTCAGTATTTCCTTCCATTATCTGCTCGTTTGTGTTTTTTGAATGAAATACCTAGTAAACATATTGGACTTTGTTCTTGTGACATGAAAATGTGCAAAACATTCAAGTGGCCTGAATCATTTTGTTAATCACTGTGAAGAAAGTCCGATTGTCATGCTACCAACATTTTATCTTGTTTTTTCATCAGTGTTTCTTCTGTTTGTTTGTTTTTTTTTTTTTAAATCAGTGTTTCATCTTGATTACTCAGTTTAATTCATTTGGGATGTCTGAGAACAACAATCGTGTCCCATTGTCAGTCCAATATTGTTCCATTATTGTTGTCTGTTTCTACATTTCATGGTGCACCACACTTTTTTATAATGGGCAGCAGTGGGCGGGCCAATAAAGCACTTAGTAAGCATAATTAATAACGTAGCTCTGCTTTTCTTTCCATGACAACTGCAACTCCTATAGAAATCTGAGATGGACCCAGAAGACTGTAGAGTCAGCAGCATCAGATACATGTTGGGCTTGATGTGTCAAAGATCTCCCTGCTGACTGTAAAAGTCTTCTGCTCCCTTGGGTTTCTCACCTAATTCTGTGAAAATCTGTGCTCCACAATGAGGCTTCAAATATTTCTGAGAGCCCTGAAAAAAGGAACACAATTAGGATCTAGGTGCACTTTTGTTCTGTCATCTGGAAATGAAAAGAGTCAGTTTGGTGGATATTACGTTGTTTTTAAAACCTCTCATTATCAAATCATTGCAAGTCAGTAATTTGATCTAATCACCTGGGTTTCCTGAGATAGAAAGGTACATTTTTTTCTACCAATTTGAAAAACTAAACTTGACCACATTGTTTTATAACTAGGATGAATTAGGATCTAACTACTCCTATGCTTCAGGATGGATATTCTAATAGTTTGCATCTGATTAAAAAGGTAGCATAGTGTATTTTCTTAGTTTATTGCACATTCCTTTACTGTTTGGATTCATAAGTGGAGGAAAATACATCAAGTGATTTGTGAAACTGATAGTGGTTGTTCAATAACAATTATAAAATCTCAGTGGTTTTAGAATGCACTAAACTCAATTGGGACATCATTCCCAGCTTCAAGACAAATCGAATGCAGAATACTGTAAGCTCCTATCTCTTAGAGACATCACTCCTGACTCTCCTGTCCTTCACAAGTGAAGGACACTTGTTTTTGAAAAGTGATGTTTTTTGATGGAAGCTTGACAAGGTACACACCAGTAAGAGAATTGAAACTATATGGAGAAGCCAAAAAAAAAGAACAAAAATCCAAATATATCAACTTCATACCACATTTTTATGTATTTAGATTTCAAGAGGAAGATTCTGTCAGCAGGACCATTATTTCTGCTCTCCATTTACCTCACCTTCAAAGCTCAATGACAGGAAAATTGCTCAAAGAAAGAAGGCCATGGAAGAATTAAGGGATACAACAAACATATCGAAGATGGTCCACAGACCAGAATAGACCGAAATGAAACTTCATGGCCTGCATATAAAATGTCATTAGTGTTGAAAAACTGACACTGCGCCTGCCAGCTTCATGGTGCTGAGAAGATGAGGGAAGATAATTACAGGGAGGAAAACCTGTTAGAGACTGGGGCAGAGATTTGCTTGCCACCATAAGCATACAGCCAATACTCAAATAAAATGATGTAGATTTAAGCGCCTTAAGGTCTTAAAATGGCCTAGTTAAAGTTTAGCATCTCAGGAAGACTGTAAGATTGATTTTAACAGACACTTTCCATCTAACTTGACTGAGTTTAAGATGTTTTGCAAAGAATAATGAGTAAAAAAGTTTCATTATAGACATGCAGAGCTTGCAAGAAAAAGAGAAATCCCTAAAGACTTGCAGTTGTAACTGAAGCACTCGATGGGTTAAACACATGATTGATTCAGGGGGCTAAACACAAATGCAGACCACATTATTTTTATTTACAAAAGCTCTCGGAAACCATATACTATTTTCCCAGCTTTAACATTCTGCAATACTTTGGGCTGGTCTCTCTCACAAAATCCCAATGAAGTGCGTTAAAGTTTGTGGTTGTAATGGGACAAAATGCTTTCCAAGGCGCTCTGTTTCCTTTCCTCCCACAGATAGCTGCACCACTATGCTTTTTATGACTCTGAAGCTGTGGGCTCAGTAAACCGACTCATGACTTTTGCCTCTGTTTGCAAGAAGTTGCCGTTAATGCAAAGCAGACTGTTAATGCTTTTATGGCCTTCCCCTGTTTAAGTGGGTTCTCTTTAGCAGCTCAGTAAATGACTTGGACATTTTGTGGATTGTCTCCCGATCTTCTCTTTCACTCTAAGTGTCATCACAGAGATTGCACACAGAGGCGCGAACAGCATCCAAGCTGATCCGCCTGCTGCTGGGAGGAAACTCACTAAGCATGTGTAGCACCTCAGCTCTCAAAGGGGCAACGTTATAGTTAGGAGTCCATCGATTTTCCTCTTCTGCGCGTGAACCCTGTGGGGGTTCATATCATGAGCATCTACCGTATCATATCATACGTGTGAGTTTCATATGGGTCTTTGTAAGTTCTCACATACACACAGTTAAAACTCACACACACTCAGAGGGACGTCAGAAAGGGCTGCTAATGGTCTCTGAGTTAAACTGATCATGAAAATTACATTTATTTTATTCACTCCGTCTCCTTCAAACTGATCTCTCCTGCAGCATGGTTCCGCCATCTTTCTTGTGTTTCGTTTTTCATTTTTCCAGTTCATTCCTCATCTTCTCACCATTTCTCTCTTGATCCCCTTTTTCTGCACCTGAGCCATTTATGTTTATATTTGATTTTCTGAAATAACAAAATTTCCTAATTTTCCACTGAAAAGATTATTCACTGCTTTCTTTTTTGCCTCAGCTAGCTTTGTTTGGAATCATTTGACACTTTGATGGATTGGCATCAGCTTTCTTTGTGGTTTCTTCTTGTTTTGTCCAACTGTCTCCCATAGTCTGTGACTACTGCATGCTTATCTTGGCGGATATTATGTGCAACTCTGGCAACAAGTCACATGTGTGTAGGAGCATCCATGCAGGTTTGAAAAGCATTGGGTTTGGTCAAGCATGTGCAGTTGTCTAATTAGTCTTATATAAACTGGAGAAACATTGTTGGAGGAATTGTTTTGTCTGGTGCAATGATTACTGAAGTAGCAAGGTCTAAAATTATACTAAGATATTGTGCATTTGGACCGGTCTTATACTGAGTGATACGGTCCACAAAATGCTGCCAGACAGTAAAATTTATTAGATAAGCTTGAGATTTTAAATTGACACGCTTTATCAATTTTCTACCATTTTAAAACTTCTTTCTTGACCATTGCCATTCCACACAGTACGGTCATTTGCATACAGATGCTCCAATACATAAGAGGAAGAAAATATCCAAACAACACAATCTAGGAATCCAGAACCAACATGCACTTGTTTATTTCTGAAAACCAGTTGAAATTGTTCCACCAACACTGACAGAGTTTGGGGCATGACACGAACAAATGAACAAATCTCTTGTTTGTCAAGCTTAGCACAAGCTAAGGCTGTGGAAGATGGTTGAGATTTTAGGCAATAATGAGAATATGAAGTGTTTAAGGGCTGAATGAGCCAGAGCCTCCTGCTGGTCAAAATCTGTTGTTTTGTCCTCGCTGTCTCTTTGTTTGTTTACATCTCTCCTATCTCCATCCTATCTTCCCTTACTGTCATGCTCATATGCTCTGCCTTTGTTTCATCCAGTATCTCCTCCGCCCTCTGTACCGCCCTCTCTCTGCTTCCAGCTCCACGCTCACTCCCTCTCTCCTTGCGGGGGATTAGGGCGACTCACAGCCTATTCGATGCTAATCGGGTTTATCCAGACAGAGGACGATCAGTAATTACCCCTACTGATATTAGCTTCTACAGATATGTGCACTGACACATTTTCAACCCACATCATCTCTTTGCATCAAACATATGGTTATCACAGGAACGTAATGCCACCACAGATTATTATTAAAATAGATTCTGCCTCTTTTGTTTCACAACACAAAGGTCCATATGTGAGAAAACTGAGCCTGCTTCATTCAAATATGCTCAAAATATACTTTTTTTGTAAAAAATAATCAGTGTATATTTAAGACGGTCAATTCCATATTTGAGAACAAAACTAAGAAATTTCCTTGAAATTTCCCAATCCCAAATTGATTGGGAAAATCAATTTTCCCAATGCAATTGATTGGGAATCAATTGCATTTACTAATTGCATTGATTTAATTTATCACTTACTCGTTTATTGCCTTTGACCTTATATTTCCAGAACATAGTACAGATTCAGAATAATGTGGCTTAATGACGATTAAAGTGAAAGACATGGCAGCATTTCTGGTTTATTTCCTGTTGTGAGATAAGAACAGTTAGCAAAGATAAGGAACCATTGTTCTAGGGGATTTTTCAGAGGAGGAAATAAAGATAAAGATAATAAAGATAATGAACAAACATTTTTCCAACAGTATCGCAGCAAGGACAGAGAAGCTAATTGCAGTTGATGGTGAAAAGCATTGAGCTGAATCTTAAAGAAAACCAGTTAGGGGCTGCAAAAGACACTAAAATATGTAAAATGGGTTAAAAAAAAAAAAAAAAGGTCTGATCCCAGGGCAGACTAAACTCCAATGAATAATCTGTGGTAGGATTTAAAAATTAATGCTGCATACTCACTCCATTCACTCCAAGTTTGATCTGCTCTTAAAAACAGAGTGGACAAAAAACGTCAGTCTCTACATCCAAAGTTGTTAGAAACTTTTCAGACAAAACACATCCAGATGGACTTTCAGTAAAAGGTGGGCTGAACATAAATGCATGCCACACTTTTCAGATTTAGATTTCTAAAAAAGTTTTAAAACCATGCTTCAGATTTTTTTTTTCTTCCATTTTACAGTTATGCCACAGTTGTTTTTGTCTGTTCCACTGAAATACATTTAAGTTTGTAGTTATAATGTGAAATGTCAGGCGTTAACATCTCTGTAATAACCATGCTAATGTCATCTGTATATAATAATAATAATAATAATAATAATAGTAATAATAATAATAATAAACAATTTTATGCCATAATTTGACAGTAATATTAGTACTAAAATCAAAAGACACTTCTTGTGTTGTTTTTTTTGTTTTTTTTCCCAAAGGTTAACAATCCACTGAGTTGCAGCCTAGATTGGACAAGGTAAAAGTTGTGCATTTCTCTTAAGGACAAAACTTCAATATTTTACATATTACTGTTTATTTATTTATTTATTTATTTATTTATTTATTTATCTGTGCTTTTAGTTCAGTCTGTCCAGTCCTAACTGAAAAGCAAAGAACAATAACTGAACCACCGATGGACACTTAGCAACCACACAGTTGATATTAAAAAAAAAAACAACACACATTCCTGCCCTAACTGTAGTCAAGTGGAGACAAATGGACAGATATCAGGTTTATAATGTCCACTCAGCAGACAAAGAGAAGAGCATGGCTGGATTGTATCAGCAGGGGCTTAACTTGAGCTTTTAGACAATCATTGAAAGGAGGAACAATGAAGTTTCCTTTGAACTGCTTGTGTGTCCAAATGTGTGTACGTTCTGCTGTACTGCATGTGTCAAAGACGATGCTCATTTCTGCCTGGGGGTGTGAAGATAGCTCCATTTGCAGGTGATTGAGTTAGGGTGAGTGTGTGTGTGTGTGTGTCTGTGTGTATGCATCACCAAAAAAAGAAAGAGAGAGGGGAAGGTGAAGGAGAGCAAGAGGGAGGGTGGAACAAGGAGAGGGAGGAATGTTTTTCATTACGTAATTTAATCTAAGTGGCTATTTTTCTTGTATAAAACCTCCATTGCCCTCAGTGAGACCGCTGTCCTCATCTGTCTAAAAGCACTGAGTGAGTCACACTGCAGATCCACACAGACACACACACACACGCAGACACACACACATGGAAAGTCAAAGTGAGTCAGCCCAGATCTGCTGCAGACGCTCACCTCAATAATGAATAATGTAACAGGGAAGGCATATAACTTTTCAAACGGCATGTGAACTCAGCGGACAGTGGACATATGAATGATCCTGCTGGACAAAAAAAAACTCGGAGCGTAGCATCTTCATGGAGCATACGGGCAGCTGAACCTTAGGTGAATTGTACTCTGACACCCAGAGGTGCTGCTTTGTCTGTGGAGGAATATTTAATAGAAGGTGTCAAACTACAACTGGAAGGTTTAGCGGATCCCACTAAAGCAACATATGGAATTTATTCATGTATTTATTCACTTTAAGTTTGTACCAAAGAAGCTATTTTTGTCAGAAATCTGAAAATTAGCTGGAAACAGCTTGAAATGTTACGAAAGATGTGCAAAAAGTGTAAAAATGCAATAAATACAATACCGTATATGAACTACATCTTCCTCTTTATGCAAGCTCAAGATGAAGGACCGAAACAAAGTATACAACTTAAATACATATATAGGTGTATGTTGATGGTATTCTTTCTTTTCTTTTCGATTTTTTTTTTTTTTTTCTTTTCTTTTTTTTCTTTTTTTTTAAGAGTTGTGACCCAGTTTTTGGGTTGAGGAACCTGCTAAAAGTAATGCTGGTTGTGAGAAGGTAAATGATGTCTGCCACACATAGAGATACTCTTTCCTGTACTAAAAAAAAGGCTGAATATTGTGATTTTTTTTCTTCTTCTTTTCATGTCCTGTCATGGCATGTCAGACTTACTCCATGGTGAAGCTGGTTGTCTACATGTGCCAGGACTGGTTTGCTCTGCAAAAAGGACGTCTGGAGATGGTATCCTAAATGCTTGATTGATGTTATTAAATCAGGGTTGCATCTGGTATCAAAGTGGACAGGTTACATTATTAAAATAACTGTGTTTGTATGACCTCAACTTTATGGATTATTTGTGTGAGTGAGTGAGTCAGTGTGAAAGTGTGTATGTACGTTTGTCACCTACAATGGAAATATGAGGCACGGAAGGAGGGAGGGAAGCTGTTTTTTATTGGGAAAAATTAGAGGTTTAGTTGTTCAAACCTCTCATTAAATTTAGAATGAATGATAAACTTTAGCTAGTGACATTTAACAAATTTATTTCTATAGATGCCGCTTGAGTCTATTAAAACATGACATCATATTAAATCTTTCCCTAAGAAGATATCACCTGCTACGATCCATGCTGGAAAGTTAAGAGTTGTTTTGTTTTGCTGGATGTCTGGGTTGCTCCTAATGGGTGCTCGTCTGCAAAGGGAGATCTGAAAATCTATTTACATATTCCCACCAGGCTGTCAGCGATGTACTGGGTTTAATGTGTTTAAAGCAGTGATGCTGCTTAATTAAAAGGCTGATAAATGGAATATCTGAGATACAGAATCCTTATGGAGAGTTTGTTCAATGTTTACCAGCAGATTATATCATTGATTCTTCCAAATCTATTTTAACAGATACTGTTATATATGTGCTGAGTAGTATTTATACAAGTTTAGTAGCTCTAAACCGCTTAGAATTTTAGCCTTCTGTGCATTTTTTTGACTTATTTTTGGATGTTTATCTGTCAATTTAAAATCATCTACTTTCTTATATCCTTTAATGTTTTGAATCAAGACTAACTGGGATCATAAAGAAGATATAGCTTATCTTAGGGAGTACTATTTTTTATTTGCAAGCGCTTTTCTTAATATTGAGAGAGGGAATTTGCCTTCTACTATTTTGATTATGGGATTATGGGTGTCAGCTTCTTCAGCATGTTGGAAATATTAATATTTTGCCAATCAGGGATGGTTTGACTGAAATGAAGATCAGAGATGGAGAGCACTTTTGACTTAGTCTGATTTATAGAATTGTCTGAAATTGTTAAAAATACATTAATCAGTGTCATTAATACTGAAAGAGATTAGTTTGCATTTTTAAGGAAGAGCATGACATCATCAGCATAAATTTTATAGATTATAGCAAGTACAAATCAGGGGAATGGACTCCTCTTTATACAAGTTGAATTTTGATATATTTACATATGTAAAAGTAGATGGAACATAATTTAACAGTAAAACATATTTAGGCATAACATACATAAGTACAAAGCCGAAAATGAATGTTAAACTGTGGTTCAAAGACCAGTGGTAGCCTATTGGCTACGCATTCTGGCGCTCAGAGGGATTTTTGTATCAACCATTTCCAAGGAAAACAATTACACAGAACACAAAATAATGATAAAAGATGTTTTTGAAAGCAATGTTCTCTGCTAGTTTATTTTTTAGCCCTACTCAGTCATCATGTGCTGTGATAAGACTGTAGGGTGGTAGAAACAAACACAACTATTTTAGTGCTGTCTCATAATTGTATCCAAAGAGACAGGAGAAACATGAACCAAAGTACAAAAAACAAGCAAGAGGCAAAGCTAACCACACACTCTGACAGGCAGAGCCGGTCGTAGTCATGTAAGTAAATTATTCAATAATCTGTACTTGTTAACCCATTGGAAGAAAGAGAATTAGAAATACATATGGATTTTAGTTTTTTTTTAGTCATTTTATGATGAACTCCTGAAGTGCTCTTTAAATTGCCGAAAAAACTTTCATAGCTCTTTGAGGTACAAGCTGCAACAAAATCAATGACCTAAAATACATTTATCACTGGTTATGAAATGACAACAGATCTATTGTATTTGATCTTTATTAATGTTAGATTAGGTCTGCAGAAGTTGTTTATGTTCATAAGAAATCGTGTCATCGGAGAGAAGTTTGTAGCAGAACTTGTTCTGGCCTTTGCTAGATCTGTTTCTGAGGGGGAACAAAAAAAAAAACAAAAAACAAATACTGAAGCTAAAACACATTCTGGGATTAAATAAAATAATTTATGTGCCACTAACCATGCAATTTAGTGATGTTATAAGCACAACAAGCTCAGATGATTTAAAATAAATATTGTTGATAGGTGACAAAATTACCTGAAAGTGGGACCCCAAATCAAATATGTGCTCAGGACTCCTTTGGATAATTAGAACTGGTTAAATGAGTTGAAAATTGAATCAGTATATTGCTGATTAGGAGAATTTGTGAGCCATCTCTCACTGAGCTGCAGAGAGACTCCACTGCCAACAAGTGAGACGTGTCAACATGCAGTGAACACTGGCCCAGGAAGTGTGACGAGATGCAGCTAGAGAACAACACTGCTCCTACATTAGGGATGAACATTTGACAGCCAGCTAGTTTAAGGGAGCAGTTCTTGCTGAATGTAACCCTGCAGTTCTATTTACAGGAAATTTTCTTAAATACGTTTCTCTGCAGTGACAGTGTAAGTTAGAAGGGCTGACTTGGACAGAAGCTGTTTTTTGTTGTTGTTTTTTTTCCAGTAAATGACGACTCACAGTCTTGGCTGCTGTCCAGCCAGTGCAGGACAGATGCACTCTAAAAACTGCTGGGTTACTTCTTTAACCCCATTGCCAGGTTATGTTGTTGGCTGTTTTGAAACCAAAACTGTGACCAAATTTGATGGGTTTGAGGAGCAACTAGATGAAGCGTATTCACTTCTGGTCCGTGATTTTCTAGATGGCCTGTTCAGGACTTTCATATTAGACAGAGTTGCTGCAGGTAATAGACGTCATGTACACGCCGTTAAGTAGACATAAAGCAATCTTGCTGTAGGTTTATGGGGTTTTTGTCTAATTGTGAGAGGTACAGTTCACCACTGCTGTTTGCATGTGTGGATTCTCTTTGGTTTACAAAGGAGTCCACGCAAAGTCCATCTGGAACTCTGCAAAGATTAAAGCCATTCACTTTAACCAAATACATGACTGAAATTCAATTTATTGGTTTTTATTTTCTACCTATACTTTGATGACATTAATGTTTAACATTTCACATTTGGAGACGTTTTTTTTTTTTTTTTTTTTTTTTAATATGAAAACCAAACTCAACATGCCTGATCAAAGTTACAATCAACTGTTGTTTTAAATTAACCCAGGCCTGGATGAGTCTACACATGATCCACTTACCAAACTCCGGTTGATTTTGAACCCAGCCGTTTTTAGAGTGTAAGGAGGCGTGGCAGTCATCCAGCGCAGGGAGCAGAGGAGCCTGTGCCTTTAAACGCCTCAGCTTGAGCTCCATCAGCAGAGACTCGGAGTCTGCAGGAGGACATCACCGCGCCTGTGCGCTTATTTCTCTGGATGGACTTGTTCTGTATCGCTGAACCTGTGGACGGAGTCTGCTGTGCCATCGCGGGATGGTTATTTGTGCGCTTGAAACGCATGGAGTAGAATTAAAAAAGACGGACAATCTGCCTAATAATGAGGTGCCCTTGGGTTATTTGTGCCTCATATTTAATCGTTTTGCCTATTGCAGGTAAGAAAATCACTTTTAACATTGTTTAGTTATACAATATATTCTGCAATATTCATGTTTATTGTCTCTTCACATTTATAGAATATATGCTAACTTAATGTCCAATTTGTAAATTTTGTATATTTCCCTAAACCTCCTCGCTCCCAAAACGAAGTCTGTGTTCTGCTTTCTAACCCTGGTTCTATTTTTGACATTGAGATGTCCATGATTAAACTGGAACAGCGCTGTGCACATTTTAGAACAACGTCCTGCTCGTTTTTCCTCTAAAAGAGAGTTTAGATAGGCAGGGGCACATTGTTCAAGGAGAGCTTGTTCCCGGTGTTTTTCCTCAGCCTGTTCTTCACTAGTATTTCTACAGTTACACTTTATGCAAATACGCCTTACCGTAAATGCCTTCCCAAAAAGGCAACAGGTGTTGCCTTTTGGTACGTGTCTTGCTTGAAAAAAAGAAAAGAAAAAAAAAGCCCCCCACCCCCAAAAAGAACCCCATTAATTATTTAGACTGTCCCTTCCTAAATGGCATGGATTAGGTAGTACGAGTAGAACAAACAAAAAGGGCGCACCGCACACGAACGCACCACGTAATGGACAACTCAGCTCCGGGTTAATTTATCCCTTTGCTTGTTTACACCTGTGGACGAACCATTTAGTACCAGCTCATTTAGCGGCTGGCAACCTATTGAATTTAATTGTATTTAGGTGTCTGAGTATCGAACATGAATGTTCAGGTTATGCCTATTTTTTGTAAGGCATACAAATATTTTACAAGTAATATAAGCTGTACATGTTTCCGAAAACTTTATTGCATCTTCACGTAGTTTCAGAAACATGATTGTCTCTTTGGATGCTGCCCTTTTCGCCTGGTGGTTGTTTCGTACATTTGGAGTTTGGCGGTTATATCCTAAATGACATTATTTATTAAGAAACTATGTAAATCCTAGGCTGTTTTTGCGGCACAATCACAGACATAAATCGATCAGAGCGCGTCACAAAGTGGGAACCAGTTATGTCTGTTTGAATGCTGGTCATCTCGTACTTCTGCGTTTTTATTAGTTTCTTCCAATGCTTTTTGCGTAGTCATGTAATCATCTATCACAGGATGCGGACCCTAGATACAAATAGATTCGCCCTGTTGCTGTTTGGTACCTATCCAGTTTTATTTGTTTTGAATCTGAAATGGTGCCATCTACTGATGATTTCAAATGCTAAATAGAACGGAGTGGATTTGGTTGTGTCCTAATTACATTTTATTACATACACACACACACACACGCGCACACACGCCCACACACACACACACACACACACACACACACACACATATATATATATATGTGCCCCAAACAGTATAATATAATTATGAATAGAGTGAAATGCAATGTTTTAGGATAAAAATGTACCAAAAAAATTAAGTCATCATTGAAATTTTAATGTCCATGATGGCTCACCTTTTAAAATTCATAAAAAAATATTTAGGTGTAAATACAAAATGATGGTGAAATGTGGTTACGAAATGGTGAGGCAAATTGACCAACACCCTATGTGGAATAACACTATCCCATCTTTTTGTTTTGCCATTGAAAACAAAACAAAAAAAACCCCAAACAAACAAAAAAAAAAAAACACTTGATGACTAACAGAACAGCCTCAGGTTTTTACACGAAACCTTTAGCCGGAATGGCATATTTTTTCCCAAACAAGCCGATCAGCCGGGGGACATGCGCCCACTGCGAGTGTAAACACAGATAGTCTATTGATGTTTTGGAGGTAGAGCATCCAGATGCTCCGTCAGAGCTCCACTCCAGCCCCGAGGCATCGCAGTCACATGAAAATCTTGCTCTTGAAATGTTGCTTATCATGTGAAAATCTCTGGCTGATGGGGGCTTGACTTAAACTAAAAATGCTGATTTAAGCCGTATCTTTGAGAGATGGATCACCAGGGCTTAATGCGTGATTACTCAGTGGTCGGATTGCTCATAATTATTGATTGCTTATTTGAGCTGTGGTGGTTAAAAAGCAGCCTGTCCATTGTGCCAAGGATTACATACTATTTAACTATCACATTATAGCCCCTTCATTGGGTTTGGTTTTGTTCCACTCTGGTCAGTTCATGAATCATTTAGTTTGCCGAATGGAAGAAAAGCAGCAGTAAAATGTGATGTGTCATCCAAGGAGAAATACCAACACTGATTCTGTTATAACTTCTCAAGTCTTATTAGTACATCAAAACTTACTGTGTTACATGTCATTGAGATTTGACGTCATAATCCAGGATTAAATGACACATAACGGTGGAGGTAAACAAATAATAGAACTCAATAAAACCTGTTACAATCAATTGTCTCTAAAAGTCATTTATTCACTGAAAAGAGTCCATCATTGGGTAAATGACCTCAAAGCTCTTTTTTCTCCAGGCTTTTATGTCATGATTGTTTTTATTTTTTGTATAATTAATGCTGACTTTTGTTGTGCATTGTGAAAAGCGCTTAATAAATAAACTTCTCTGGTCAGATGAGAACTAAAACCAAACTTTTAAACCGCCATGTAAAGTGCTAAGATTAGTCAAAACTGAGAACACATCATCCCTATGGAGACACACGATGGTGGCAGCATCATCCTGTGATGTTACTGCTCTTCAGAATGAACAGAGATGCTAGTCCAAACTGATGGCAAACTTTTCAGATTTTATTTGCAAAAGTTCCAGTTTATCGTTAAGTGCTACTTTGCATTGATCGCTCATATAAAATCTTAATGAAACACTTTGATAGCAAAATATGATATAGCTAAATACCTTTGCTATCCACTTTGTAATCAACTAAATAATCTGAATTACTATCTGTTAAGAAGAGCCTCCTGATTTGTCCTTAAGTTGATTCATCACCTGTATTCTCTGCTCTCTGTTTTAGCGTGGAGCAAACCCGTCATCTTCCCCAGTGAGCCTCACATAGTGGTTCCCAAGAAGGGGAAGCTGCAACTGCGTTGCCATGACAACACCACAGCGTCCGGAGCCCCATTCCTGTTACGGTGGCAAAGGGAGAAGAACCGCAAGCTTGAGGGAGAGGTCGAGGAGGGCAAGGTAGCTTCCCTCAGTTTGTCGGGGGTCCAGGTCCAACAGATGGGTTGGTATGTATGTGTCAACAACAACACCCTGGAGAACAGCTCAATCTTCGTTTACGTTAAAGGTGGGTGCTCAAGATATTAGCAGATTTTCTTGATCACTCATTTGCCTCTTTTTATAGAGGGATTTTTAATCTAATTAATGTCCCCAGACCCTGGCAGAGCTTTCCATCACACCATGGTGAACAGTATTCTGGTTCGGGCTGGTGAGGACTGCATCATCCCATGTCTCGTGAGCGACCCTGAGGTCACCAACCTGTCTTTGGAGACCTGCAATGGACAACCTTTGCCTTCAAGAATGGTTTACAGTGGGAATCTGCAGCGAGGCATCATCATCCACAATGCTAGGGAGGAAATTAAAGGCTGCTACAGATGTGTGGGACAACTCGGCGGAAACAGAGTCATGTCTGTTTCATATAGCGTTGATGTTCGACCTGGTGAGTAGAAAACATGAAGCAAAAGAGAAGAGTAACATGTGGTTCATGTTGCCTAAAGGGCTCCGCATTAGCATTCCTGCTGGCATAGCTTCACTAGATTTGTCTCATGGGTGTTAATGAAGTTAGGATGGAGAGAAAGAATCACACAGACTGAGTACTCTGTGTATGTCATGTTGGTAAGGAAGCTATTTTTGGGGAAAGCAAAATTTACTGTGTATTTCAAGTGCTTTTCCTCTCACAAAGAGACACAATCTACTAGATTTTATTGGAGCATTCTCTTCTTTTTAAAGTCCAAGCTTTCCCCTTTTGCAAATAGAATATTGTCAAGATCACCATTAATGTGAGCATTCCTGAAAGACTGCCTATCTATCCAGCAGTGGTTGAAGGGCTTTGCCAAAATGCAACATTTTGTTTGCTTTTTCAAATATAAATTTTACTATCAAACTGTCTTGGCTCAGATGTCTGAGAAAATCCTTCTACAGATTCTCAATCAGAGACTCTGGAGAGAAGTCTTAATATTTTTAAATCCACTGCCAGGAAATTAGTGATGCGGTGTACCAATTTTAACTTCCAAATGTGCCGGATATGCACATCCGATCACACAGAGGAGATGAATTGTTGGCTGTTCAACCAAAGATGTTAACTATATCATAACATTTCCTTTTGGTTTTGCAAATTTGTGGAAAACTGAAAGACATTTAAAAACTAGAATAGCAGGACATACGAGTTCTATCTGCGTAATTCAGCATCGGCACATTTTAAAGAGGTAAACTGAGATAGTTTACTATCAAGCATGTTAGAACCTAAAGCAGACAAGGGGTTATGAACAAATTTTTTAAAAATAAAGACGAAACTATTTCTAAAACATCTTAATCAACAGTATAACATTCATAACAAAAACATTTATTACATTTAACTACATGAAACACATTTTGTAATTATATAATAGTAATAGTATCACAAATTTGAGAGTATATATGTTCAAACTATGGCCAGTTTCATTGGCTTGCATTATTTGTTAAATAACAAAAGTAATAACTAGTAGAATAACAATATTTTTTTTTATTTTTCCAGATCCATGACGTCAACTATTGTACTGCCAAACAAAATAACCCCAGGTGATAACCTGCTGGTATCACTTGGACTTAAATAACCCTAATGCATCATGTCTGTGTGTGGGTATGCCTTGCTGTTGATAAGATGTTTAAGATCAAAACGTTATGTATACACATACATATAAGATTAATGGTAAAACATGGATGCAAAAACCTATAATGTAAGTCACTTAAGTAATTATGAAGTCAGATACTGGATTTTGAAGTGATTCAAATGGTAATGCATAAAAACATGCCTCGGTTGAAGCTACAATTTATATAGACTCAAGCTTAACTGAAATCAACCTTAAAAGCTTTAATACTTAATCAGTCAAAAGATTAAAGCTGAAATTGATTGTCCTCTCATCCTCAGTTTTGCATCACACACTCGCTCTCCTCTCAGAGGACCGTGTCTTCATGGAGACAGGGAAGGACTGATAGGGAAGGGTAGCTGATGCGTGTGGGAAGGAGAAGCCCTGGGATTTGAACAAAGCTGTGTGTGAAGATTGTTTGGGTTAAACAGAATTGGTGCAGAATAAGCAGAAAAACAACGCAGTGATCTGAACTCCAATGGCAGTTGATTGTAGAAATGAATCATGCCATTAATGACGAACAACCGTTTGCATACTCACACACACTGAGCTTTTGTGTGCTGTCATGTGAGTACAAACTACTGGTCACACACCCTCTGAGGAGGTTCGTTTATCTTGGGTGTGATACTCATTCGTCATGCTTTTCGTGAAGCGACTGCGTGGGGATGAAATATGCAAATATTATTGGTCATTGTACTGCTAATTCTCTTTGATACAGATATTACAACACTAAAACATTCAAAAAGCCTCAGTTATCATGTAACTGGAATTATAAAAGAAAACATCTGGAAAAGTGTGTTGCTTGACTTCATAAACAGCTATGATGTTGCTGTCTTTGTGTCCCAGTGCCAGCGTTGCGGCCAGAGGTCAGCCTGTCCCACAAAGACACGGTCATCCTGAAGACAGGCGAGGCATTTGAGCTTACCTGCAACTCCACCAATATCAACTCAGAATTCAGTCTTACTTGGGACTTCCCTTCAGCAGCGGTAAGTTTGATGCTGAGTATTTATACAAAGTTATTTAAGAAGGGTGTCTTTTTCCTGACTGCTAAAAACTAAAATTTTAATTGGTTTTTTTTTCACTTATTACCAATGTGTACATGTACAAACATTTAGAGGTCTGCCATGTGGAAACAGTTAAAAAAGAAATACATACTTTCACAGAATAAAACAGTCTGTCTCCACAAACTGAGTGGGATATGTGCGATCCCTGTGAATTATGCTTGTAGGTAGAGGCCAACACAAGACAGAGGTTTAAGTCTCAGATGCAGAGAAGTAATAAGTTCACTGCTGTGATTTGAACCAGGCTTTGAAGTAGGCCTATTTCTTTCTTGTTTTGTATTTCTTTCTTGGAAAATTGTTTTGTCTAGATTTTATGTACTTTTTTTTAACTAAACCAAATTAAACTGACAGGCCTCTAGTGGGTTTAATTTGGCAACTGTCACAAAAAACATTGTCTATTAACTTCAAAAAGTTTAGTTTTGCAATGAACTACAAAACGCCGTAAATGATCTAAAGATAACTTCAGATTGGTTAAGTTAAATGGTGTTAAAACGTTTACAATTTAAATAACGGTTACTCATGAGATTAAGTTGCATGTAAAATACAATGATGTGATATGTTTAATGCTAATGATTTACAGAATCCTGTGAAGTCCCAGTTCTCACACATCCTGCCCGGCTCCCTGGGCTATTTACGTTCAACCACACTCTCCATAGCAACCGTCAGCCAATTAGATTCTGGAATTTACCGCTGCCACGCCCACAATGACAAAGGTCACAGCGACGCAGCAATGAAGCTGCATATACTTGGTAAGTCTTAAAGTTGGTTTGTTGGGTGAATAAGTTTTCTGAATCATTAAGTTTATGAAACAATCATATCAAACAAAACTGGAATCTGAAGGGAAGAAAAAACCCAGATAAAATAGTATATTATTCACCCCAAAATGACGAATTTTATTTTCTTATTATGCAAATTTACAGTTAGTACTTCAGGGGAGCATCCATCACTATTCAAATTACATTACAACAGTACACTGTGATTGTTTATTCAATAGATGACTCAACCAACAGAAAGATGACTCAAACATGCTGCGAAGTTTCTATACCAACTGTATCAACAAAACTATATATCTTTGTTCTTCAGATCAGGGGTTCATTACAGCTTCAGGAAATCATATTTCAATCCAAGACGTCAGAGAAGGGAAGAGTCTGACCCTCAGGGTGAAATTTGATGCCTATCCCGCACCACTTTCCAGCTTCTGGTCCTACAACAAGGAGCACCTGCTCAACACGACAGAGCATGTCATCACTGTCCACCGCCAGAAATACAGGTGCACGGTATTCAGAGCCCAACAGTACTGTAGGGTTTATCTGTCTGAGGACAAATGTTTAAGTCTGTTTATGTTCCCATCAGTTTCACCAGTGAGCTGAAACTGGTGAGGGTCCTCAGCTCTGAGGGCGGGGTCTACACGTTCTCAGTCAGTAATGGAGACGCATCCGTTGACCGCTCATTTCACGTATACGTCAACAGTGAGTAAAACACATTCATCGCATTTGGTGTCAACAAGAGCAAAGTTTCCTTATATTGATCAACTCTGAGAACTCAGTAAAGAAAGCAAAAGTGTTGGTGACTACTCATTTACCTTTGAGCCAGAACATGAATGCTAATTGCTCTGCTTAATAACACACCGACTGCTATATGTGACACGAAATTTCTTATTTATTATTATTTATTTAAGCACAAAGGTGGGTAGTAACTAGTTACATTTGCTCAGGTTCATGCTCTTGAGTAACTCTGGGAAAAATGTACTTTTAGGAGCGGTTTTACTACACTGTACTTTTATATCGATACTTTTATTTCTGGAAGAATTTGTACCCAGTGTGAGTATCTTCATTTAATGATGAAAAAAATAAGTATGCACAAGATACAGGCACACCTACAACTTATGCTAAAGTAGGACTTCTTTTTGTGCACAATGTTTGTTTTTCTATTTTTATTTTCTACCTGCTGAGCCTGCTCCACTGTTTGACACTGGATGAACGTCACTCTGCTCTAGCATTAGAGTATGTTTGTACTTTTTAATTTTTTTTTTAATATTAAATCAGACGTTCTGATTTTACATGTACTCGAGTCATTTCTTGTACAGTTACGTTTTATTTTTACTTGAGTAAAAATATGGTAAACTAATACTAGTCTTACTTGAGTATTATTTTGGGTACTCTACCCATCTCTGTTTAAATGCCAGTTAAATATGTTGGGTAACAGAGATGGCTCAGTGAATGCATCAAAGATTTATTGCAATATCAGGCATCAGTTATGCTGCTAAATAGCAGCTTTAATAGATTATAAGACAGGATTGGTGAGAATTTTTTCTCAGTCAGAATTTCAACCTAATGAAAGTGTCCTCTCTATACATATAGATTTCTTTAGTTGTAGTAATGATGATAGTCTTTTTGGGAAAAAACTGATCAAGAAAAACTGATATTACTATTTTTCAAACTTTTTTTTTTTTTTTTAGCAGTGCTAGTGGCTTGCATTTTTTGGCGGTGGGCTGATGGGGGGGAGGGTGGGGGCCGCCGAGCCCGGGGGTCGAGCCTGTGACGTCCGCGTTGAGAGCTGGGGCCTCCAAGCGTGGGGCGTGCTAAACCCCTGCGCCACCACTGCACGCCCCCTATTTTTCAAACTTTTGTGGGGTTTGGAAACTTTGGTATTTACTGTGAAACTCTGAGTTGGGTCATTTCAAGGTTGTGACACATCTAATCCTCTGAAGTGAGAACTCCTAATTTTTCATAACATAAAAACACTTCATAACAGGTTGCTATTTTGGTGTTTAGTTCAGTTGAGAATTCGCTGTGTACAGTATTATAAATGACTCATCTTCTCAGGTTGTGTGTTAATTTTTCTTGTTTTATAAACATTTCTCTTATCTGTCATTTATCTTTTTCTACTGCAAGGTAAGCCTGTCATCATTGCGCAGCAGGGGCCAGTTGATGGTCAGGTCCGCTGCATTGCCGCCGGTTATCCAGTACCTAAAATTAGCTGGTACTTTTGTGAGCTGCCCCGTACAAGGTATGCCAAAACGTATACTGGATTTCAGCATTCATATTATTATCTCTTTTTGTTTGCTTATTAGATCATTTAAGCTGATATGACAATAAGAAAGACGAGCTGGCACAAGTCTTTGTCACATTTTGCTTTGTTGGTTCATAGCCATCTGTCGCAGTCTTTTTTATGTGGTAATATTGGATATTCTCAGTTAGTGAGCTGCTGACCTAATTATGATAGACAAAAGAAAGGTTAGCAGTAATAATTGTCCATCTAAAGTAGTTAAAATGTAATAAAATAGCTATTATGATAATTCACTGGATAAGGCAATGAGTTAATGGATGGAGGTTTTCCTGCAATAGAAATAATCATCTGAAGATGTTTTAAATATGTTTTTCCCTTACTGCTCTCTTAGTGATTTTACACAGATCACTTGAGATAAAATCAAAAATAGCTCACTAGTCACTTCTGTAACCATTCATCTAAAAGAAGAAAATGCTCACGGAAGCTGGACGAGATGACTAACATCTTTTTAGGCCAACAAAACACACACAAGTAGCCAACCAGGCACACATGCCCACACACAAATAACACAATACCAAAAAAGTGATTTATTTTTAGAAATGTGAAGTTAAATATCAAATCAGGTTAAATATATTCAGAATTTTCCTGCTGTCACTAGAAAAACAACTGCTGGTTTTCTTCTGTTAATGATATATTGTCATGTTGGTTTTGTAGGACATTACTGTAGTATTTTTTACAAAGGGAAAGATGTTCAAATTGATCATGGAAGCAAACAGAAACATTTTGTATGTCTTTGCTTGGTTCAACCACAAACTTCTCTGTATCTTTTTTTAGGTGATACACCAACACAACGTAGTGCATTATTGTGAAGTGGAAAAAAATTTAATGTTTTCCAAACCTGAATCTTGAAAGTGTGGCATGTGTTTGTGTTTACCTCCATTCACTCTAATTGCCCTAAAAAAATCAAGTGCAACCAGTTGAAACACAAATCACCTATGTTGTAAACAGACAAAGTGTGTTTAATGTTATCTGATCCTATGTTTGTTTGAGAACATTATAAAGACCAAAACAATAAACACAGCAGACATTTCAGGGAGAAAGTTAACGAGTTTAGAGCAAGGTTAGGATTCAAAGCAATATCCAGCATTTTCCAAATCTGAAAATGGACCTGTGACATGGATGTTCTGCGAAGCTGATAGGCCCAGCTAGAAGAGTACCATCGAAATTCTGCAGCAGCTGCAGGGATCCACAGCTCAGATGGGAGAATCTGTCAACAGGACAGCAGTAGTTGGGCATGTTACAGATCAGGCCTTCCTTCCTGAAAACCTGCTAAAGAGGCAGCAAAAGATTTGAGACTGTATGTTCACTTTCCACCAGAACAGCAGTAAACATATATCCAGAGGCACAATTAAATAGCTTAGACCAAATCATGTCCATGTTTTGGATGGTCTAGCCAGAATAAAAACTTAAATCCAATTGAGAATTGGTGGAAAGACTTGAATGTTGATGATTCAAGACATTCTCCATACAGTCTTCCTGAGTCTAGGAAATTTTGCAAAGAATAGGTGAAAAAGTTCAGTTTCTTGATGTGTGAAGCTGGTGGACAAATGTGATTGAAGCAAAAAACGGCTTCACAAAGCGTAGACCCAGGTGGGCTGAATACAAATTCATGCCACACTTTTCAGACTTTTGAAAACCATTAGGTATTGCCCTTCCACTTCAAAAATAACTCTAATTTTGGAATCTTCTACCACAGACAATATGAATAAAATACATTTAGGCTTGTGACTGTAATGTGACAAAATGTGAAGTTCTAGGATTGTAAATTCTGCACTATATGACTGGACTCAAATACCTTCAGTATTTGTCTTTCTACAAATATGTCACTATTTTTTTTTTTAAGTATTATTGTTTTAGCAGAACAGAAATCAGTGTGGGAAACTTACCTAGAAGAGATTTCACATATTGAACCTTATTATTCATGTCATCTTTGAGTTTAGAAAACCTGCTGGTGTAGAGCACATGTTGATGAAGACAGAGTAAAAACGTTAACTAGTTCAACTTCCCATCAGGTGCTCCAACCTACCCAATGCCACCCAATGGGAGACCCCAGAGGTCACTGTACTGTCAGAGACAGCGTTTGGCAGGAGTGAGGTGGAGAGCCGTCTGAACGTCAGCAACGAGCATGCTCAGTACCACACTGTGGAATGTGTGGCTTCCACGCAGGGGGAGGAAGCCTTCACTCTGTTCACCATCAGAGGTAACACATTTCACACTCCTCATACCGTCTGAACCCATACAGGGAGGAGACAGTAGAAACAGCGCTGCATACAGGGGGCAGAGGTCAGTTGTGGGGAGGTTACATTCTGGGCTATGCTGCAAAAACATTGTTTACATCACAAGCACATCAACCCATTGACCCACTGTTTGCAGAAGGCAGGCGTGTGGCCACTGGGTACGGATTGAGTAAGATTACTGTATGCTGACTCAGCAGGCTGGGATTATGTGTTGTAGATTTACTAATCCCTCTCACACAAACACCACTGCTGCAGCTGTCTGCCGTTATTGAGGAGGATGAGGAAGATGAGTGTGTGTGTGTGGGGGTGGGTGTGCGTGTGTGCGTGTGTGTGCGCGCGTGGGTGTGTGTGTGTGCGTGTGCGTGCGCGTGTAGGCTGTTGGTAAGATACACAAGCATGTGTGTGTGTGTGTGTGTGTCTGTGTGTGAGGATGAAGGAGCAGCTGATAAAATTCACTGATACTGGAAATGATTTCAACTGCCATTTTGTTTATCCTTGGGATTTCTAATTCTGTTTTGTGTGGGTGTGTTAATTTCACAGAACGCATTGTCCCCCATAAACTCTTCACACCTCTCCTAACTGGCATGTTGGCAACTGGCATCTTCCTCAGTGTCATTTTAGTGGTGCTCATCTATAAGTATATGCAGGTGAGAGCAAAAATAAGTATGCTGAACTGGTAAGTGTGCCCTTTGCCAATTTGAGGGTTTTACTTTTTCTCTTCAGGTCTGAAAGTTAGGCAAATAAAATCTAGATGAGCAAAAACATATCACATACAACAGATTGTCAATGTAGTGCAAAAATAAAGCCAAACTAAACATGCAGTGTTTAAAAGCGGCACACTGCAAAGTTTGTTCTTTGTTGCTTCGATCGAACTGAACATGACCAGGTAGAAATTTGGGCAGTTTTCTGGTCTTGAGTATTCAGAAAAGTTGCCAGTATGGTGCAATGCTAATAAATCTTGTGTTAAAGCACATTCTTTTAAAGATGTTTTTTTCTTATTTTTAAATGTGCAATTAACATTGAGGTTTTTGCAGTCTTTGGACTTCTTTTTCGTCGCAGTTTGAACGTTATTCCCTTTTAAATTCCAATGGTTTCTCTATGGGGCCAATCTCTCTCTTTTTTTAAGATGATCATTTCTGAAAACAGATTGACTCTCTCTCTCTTTACCTGTCCATCTCTCCTCCCACTCTGTGCTGCTCTGTCACACTGCAGCATAGAAAGAACCCAGAAATTATTTTACTGTTGTTGACAAAACAACGTAGCATAGCATCACCTTACATGCAGCTAGTCACTGATGCAACACTTAACTGCTTTGAATAAATTATTGTTTCATTCTGTTTCAATCACTTGACAGACTTAAGTCTCTGAACTAAAAATGTCCTGATCCTGAATACACTTACTTCAGTGTGACTCCTAGTCCTAAATCAGAAATTGCAATTCTCTAAGAAATTGTGAAAATCAGGAGAACCTTACACCATCTCTTCAGTAGAAGGGTTATAGTTCGGGTCAGTTTTCAAGCCACATGACCCTGGTACATTGCAGCCATTATTTGACAGTGGTGTCCTCTGTATAAATAAATAGTCTACTGTAAAATGTAAGGCTAAGAGTGAACTGAAGTTTGTGAAGCGTCATTAGACACGAGCTTGTGCATGACTGGTTGTGTCTAAAGTGTCTTTATGTTGGTCCCATAATGAACTAGAGACTCGTCCAGATCACCAAGACGGTCAAGGTCACTGATTAAAAGGATTGAAAAGCCACTTGTTCTTTTGCTCATCTGATTTAATACATTTGTCTAATTTTAAGTCTTGGTAAGAAAATAATTCATCTTATTAAAGCTTGATATGTAAAGTCTTAGAATTGAAGAAGGCTGTGATTTCTTGTTACCTTGACTGTGCCTACCATAATACAATGGCTGCTGTAACCCTATGATGTGAGTCATAAATTTTCCATCTGTGCTATTAATCCTGTACAAACCTACAAATCAGTTTATAGACACCCTTGTTTAATTAACTCCATTGAGCAGAACTGATATACAGTTTCCATCATTGAAAAGTAAACGGCTTCAAAAGCTGTTGGCAAAGAGCCTGTTCTCATTTACTAATAAGGTCTTTCTCCGTGCTGCGCAGAGCATGTTAAAGTTACAGGCATCTGTCTTTCTGCATTTGGTGAGGAAATTCTGCACAGAGGAGGAAAAGCATGTTATTCTAATCAGCATGAATGTGTGCTAATGAATTTGAACAGAGTCAATCAGCCTTTTGGAGTGCACGCACTGTGCAGTTGAAAGGATTTCATGACACGGTGATGACGCCTTGAGCCATTAATTCACCTCTCTGAGCACGATGCTTTTACTGCGCTCAGATGAGTCAGGCACTTTGAATACCAGTGTGTGCATCTGCAGCAGGATCCTGAGGGTGAAGTCTAGACATAAGCTGTCAAATACAGAGCTTTGATCATTCAGGATTTTGAGAAAAGAATGATGGAAGTAGCACAAACTTATGAGTGATAGCTACAAAATTACTTAATAGAAATGCTGGGAAATAAATCCAATTATGATGAGTAGGCAGTGCCAGTTCTTCTCGGTGTAAGTCTCTTTTTTCCAAACTTCCACAGAAACCAAAGTTCCAGATTCAGTGGAAGGTCATTGAGAGCATTAATGGAAACAACTACATCTACATCGACCCCCTCCAGTTGCCATATGACCTGAAGTGGGAGTTTCCTCGACAGAAGCTTCGTTTTGGTATGACAGCATCCTTTATTTTGCATGATTGTGCCATCGTTTAAAGTAATAATTCAGGATTTTCTGAACAAAGTGAGGATTTGATCAGAGGTTAAAAGCAGCTAAAACCATGTGAATGAAAGTCCAGATTAGGTAGCCCTAGATATTTGACGGCAACTCCTATTGGGAGCATCGGATGTGCACCAAGATGCTCTTATTGTTGCTGGCTGATGCTCCAAGAAGCATCAGAGCAGTTCTATTTAGTAGAACATAGAACTTAGTTGTATTTCTTAGAACTAACCAAGGCTGGAGTCCAGTAATCAGTCCTGTCCTGGCGCATATCATGACAACATGCCCAATGTTTGTTAGAAGTGGGAATTAACTCATTAGTTTTCTTGTGCCATTACGGTATATAAATTTGGTGAATGATTTGCACTAGTGAGTCATTTACAGTGAAGCTGGAGATTATTTGTATGGGAAATGGAGGTAGGAGCCGGTGCGCCACCGGTGATCATCAGATTTCACACAAGATGGAACCTGTAAAGTTTTTTCACCCAAAGAAATTATCATAAAAATAGTAATAAAAGAATTGTTTTCACTTAAACCATTATAATGTCAGCTATAATCTTGGCATCTCAAAGTAACTGTTAGCATTAGCCCCCAGTACCAACTAATCTGGATTTATAAAAATCTACTGCGAGTAACATAGTAACACCAGACAACTGACTGAACCTTAATTTAAAAATCGTGAAATTAAAATGCTGCTACTCTTTTGTTCTTCAAGGTAAAACTCTGGGCTCTGGGGCTTTTGGAAAGGTGGTCAGAGCCACAGCATATGGACTTTGCTCTGCAGATACGGTCACAACTGTTGCTGTTAAGATGCTGAAACGTAAGTTTCTTGGTTTGCTCCCTCTTGTGTGTCTTCATAACTTGTGTAACATCATACAGAAATACATTTACTTATGTTTTCATAGCTAATGCTCATTCCACGGAAAAGGAAGCGCTGATGTCTGAGCTGAAGGTTCTTAGTTATCTTGGAAATCATGTGAACATCGTGAACCTGCTGGGAGCCTGCACTGTTGGAGGTGAGAGACAACTATAATCTGTCATCAAGTAGGACATGTCGCAGATTTTCACTCAAACTTACTTCAGTTTTTTTTTTTAAATTTGGACTAAATATGCTCACACAGCTCTATTTATGTTCATTTTCTTTGGGCTATTTGAACTTAAAATACATCTAAATCAAACAGCTGAATTTTCTCCCTAGCAGTCATTCAGCTGTGCAGACAATGAGCCATTCATTTGATGTAGATGTTTTAGAGCAGGGATGCAGATACAACTTGAGAACTGGACTTGGACACCTCAGATGTAAGACAATAACAAATACAGGACCTCCAAAATCGAAGATGTGATACTTAAAGATACCAAATAGAAAAATACTACATTCATGGACAGGAATAGGGTAACAGGAGAATGTGACAAAGGCTGAAAGCAGGCTAGCATAAATAAAGGGATGAGTGAATACTGGAACCAGGAATAGATAAGTCTAATGAATGTGAATCAACAGTAAAATGAGAAGGCTGAAGAACACAAAAGGCACGAAACAGGAGGACAATAAAAAAAATTAAAAATACAAGGATTAGGGAAAATCATATAAAATATTGAATACTGAAAATAACAGGATGCTATGTCAAAGAAACATAACTATGCTTCCAAACACATTGACCCAACTCAGAAAATAAAAGTTTTATGGCATGTGAGATATTTATTTCTATTTCTATTAGGATTATCAGATTTGTGATTTATCTGGCTCTAGAAAATGAAGGTATATGGTCCCTAATGGTAGATGTTGTTGCTTGGAAGATTGTCTTTAATGATTAAAAACATACTTTATGTGGTTGTCTGCTCACCTGCTGACTGCTCAATATATCTGTCTTAAATCAGATACCACCCAGCTCCAATAAAAGGACATGCTGCAGTTCAGCTTGTCACTAATTTACCATTGATCAATGTCATTTACCTGCCCACCGGTCAGGTAAATGACCAGTGGGCATTATTGGTTATTGGTTTCTAACAAAGAGGATGGGAGTTGTTATCGTTATGGTCACATTAAAAACTTAAAGGATGCCTTCAAGACATGCAAAGATCCTTATTACAAGTTATTATGTGCTGACAGATATTTGCTTTTGAAATACATTTATTGCTAAAACCCGATGAGCTCATCCCATGTCCTACCACTTGTCAAATGTAGTCATTAAAATGACTAACAGCAATACAAAGGCAGTACCATCAGCTTTTGTCTCATCTTTATTGTTCCTTTAATGTTTTTTTTTATTTTTTATTTTTTTATCCTGCCAGGCCCAATTTTGGTGATCACAGAGTACTGTTGCTATGGCGACCTGCTCAACTTCCTTCGAAGAAAAAGAGAGTCATTCGTAAACTCCCAGGTTGGGGATGGTTACTATCGCAACGTCTCCAAGCAGTCTGAGCCGACAAGGTATTTATCTGTGCAAATTGTTCACTTTGATTATAATATCAATGTGGTTCTGCTTAGTACACAAGTGTGTATGTGTGTGTGTGTGTAGCAGGGATGCAACTGGTACAGGATACATTCCCATGCGTCCCTCTGAGAAAGAAAGGCCCTCTCAGTCAGGTACTTCTTCTACATTTTTATACACTTTGAAATGGACAGCAAGTTTGACAAAACTTGACTATGACGTTTTCATTTTAGATAACATAGATGAGCTCTCTCTGGATGCTGAAGACCTCCTCAGCTTCTCCTACCAGGTTGCCAAAGGAATGGAGTACATTACCTCCAAGAGTGTAAGGCTTTAACACACTCTGTTCATACTTATTGAGCAGTTGCAGAAGAGATTTTAAAGGTGCTGCAGCTAGTACATAAATCATGTTAAAGCTTATTGCCATCATACATGCAGAAAGCTTGCTGTTAGCTGATGGTGCACCAACACTCACAAACACAATGCTGATGCTTTCATTCGTAGGCTTATATTGGACATAAATAAACCAACCTTCTCATGTTATTTATTGTTTACATAGAGTACTTCCAGCCATGCAGGAAAATCCTGTGTCCAGCGGGATTTTTAATAGACTCAGAAAAGCAATCCATGACATTAAAGCTTATAGTGCTTGTATGTTCCCTGTATAGTTGCTACATACATGCATCTCTTACTCATCAGGTTTATTTCTCAAAATACATTGGTAACCTTTTTTCACACCGTCAATATTAAAGCAAACATAATGTAGGACCACCAAAAACATTTGCCTTAGAGTTGCAGCAGGGTAAATGTAATAATAATTTAAGCAGTAAAGCAAGGGAGTTTTAAAACGCTGATTTTCTAACTTCCTCTGTGGCTAGTTGTACTGCAGCATCTACAAAAAGTACTGATTTGGCTTCAGCTACTTTTTAAGTTATTTTTCATTCTGTCCTCTATAACAATGCTAACATAAGATTTCTGTTAGCAACTTTGTGTATGTGAAAATACAGTCATTTTTGCTGTATAGGGTATAAATTAAGGTACATTTCTATGTATGTAAGTCATCCACCAAAAGAAGGAGCTCGTTTTTGGTTCTAATTCGAGGAAAATCAGTGGCATCAGTGTCTTTGGCAAAGAATTGTAGCTTGATTGGCACAAACCTTGTAGATCGCCTTAAAAAAGCCAGAGCTACAAATGTAAGCTGATGTGAGTTGGTGGGGTTTTAAAAAGAACTATAGGTGCAAGAAAGTGTTAACACAAATCATTATAATGCACAAAGCAAACTAAAAGCACTACTTAAAGAATCACATCTTTATGTCCAATACTTTTGGCCTGGCTCTACAAATTTTTAAATTTTACCTACAGTTACATATTCCCACATTTCCATTAAGACTGGTTCAGAAATAGACAAAATTAATACAACAGACAACAAAACTGTTCAACTTTCCAACAAAAATCCTAATTTGGAAAGAAATCACTTGAGAAAGTGACAACTGATGTGTCGAGCCCAACAACTCTACTGTAACAACTCAAACAGCAATAACCACACATGGGCTGCATTATGTTGACCATAATCAATAAAGCAGTAGTTTTGCTTTGCTATGAAAACCCCAATCAATGAGCATCTATATCTCGCTCTGCAAGCGAATGAGACATACTAATCAGATGGTAAACAAAATAAAAACAAAACATTATCCTAATTCTACAAGAGTTACTCTTTGGAAAGTTGAATCTGCCACATTTTCATTGGAAAAAGGTTTACAAACCAAATATTTTCTCAAATGTAGGGAAGGTGTCCCTGATGCTCTTACAAAAAAACATGCTGAATGTGCTGGACATCTGTCGGAGCTTGTTGCTGCTAAATGTTTAAACAGCTACTATGTTCAAAAGTTCTCCTCCTTGCCTAGAGTTACACAGGCGTAGATTGCCCTGTGCCCTGTTGACTGACTTTACGCTTTTTTGCCTATTTATCCTGTTGATCACACTGTACTTTATGAAACATTAGGCCATGCCAAATGTTTTACTAATATTTATTTCTATTTTTTTGTTGTTGTTGTTTTCTAATTTTTGAAACAACTTCACAGGCTTGGACTTATCTGCACCTGTGTGACTGATGCAGAAAACAGGTTACAAGGTCCATAATAATTTGTTTGTTTTCGTGCGCAGTGTATCCACAGGGATCTCGCAGCAAGAAACGTTCTGCTGACTCATGGCAGGGTGGCGAAGATCTGCGACTTCGGCCTTGCCCGAGACATCACCACTGACTCCAGTTATGTACTCCGGGGAAACGTGAGTGCCTTTCAGTTATTCACTCTTCCCTTCTTGGGACTTTTTGACCACTAGAAGGTCATCTGAATGACCTTCTAGTGGATTTTGTTTCCAGTTTGCGCATCAAGATCCTGCCACCCAGGCTTCTCTTTTTTTGCACATGGAAAGCTCCCTGAAACGTTTTGGATGTGACCGCTGCAATGCGTTTATGCTTAGTCATCAATCACTAAACATCACCAGACATTATGGGCTTGCTTCGACACATAAAACAATTACATGCATAATTAAAAAGATGGAGCTCATTTAAAGTGCATCCCTTAAGGCAACGTTCCCTCTCTCCAGGCTCGCCTGCCTGTCAAGTGGATGTCTCCTGAGAGCATTTTCGACTGCGTCTACACCTTCGAGAGCGACGTGTGGTCCTACGGCATCCTGCTCTGGGAAATCTTCTCTCTGGGTAACATTTCCAAAGTTCTGTAGCTTTTTCATAATGTTGGAGTCATTATTATCATCAGTCAGAGCTGACTGGAGCCTCATTAGAGTCTGGGATGACGCTCCCTAGGCAACATCACTTAGCAGAGTCACTAATGCAATCAATTATTATGACTAAACCCTGGCCGACTTCAGTGAATCTATATATTTGTTTTGTTGTAGCACCATACAGAGAATGTGTGTGTGTGTGTGTGTGTGTGTGTGTGTGTGTGTGGGTGTGTGTGTGGGTGTGTGGGCGTGTGTGTGTGTGTGTGTGGGGGGGGGTGTGTGCGCGTGTGTGTGCGTGTGTGTGTGTGTGTGTGTGTGTGTGTGTGTTGGTGTTGCAGGAGATAGCCCGTATCCAGGGATGCAGGTGGGATCTGCTTTTTACAAGATGATTCAAGACGGCCGCAGGATGAGCAGGCCAGAGTTTGCTCCTATCGAGATGTAAGTGTTTTATTGGTTTCTGAGAATTCACAAGGAAAGACAAACAGTCAGTGATTATTTTCCAAGGTTTTCCTAAAATTAGAATTTGGTGAACTAGTTTAAGTTTGAGATTATTTTGAAATCCAAAACTGTTTATCTCCCTTAACATCTTAGTGACCTTCTAGTGTCATTCTAACTAGATGTTTGAAGACTTTTCTTATCAGAATTGGGAGATTTTACTTAAATGTGTCAGTTTTCTGGTCAGCTTGTGCCTCTAAGCATAATCATTACATTTTAAATAGGGCTAAGGTCACTGCAATTACAGAGATGTATTACTTTGTGCTTACTTTATTGTTTCTATACAACTGGTGTGCAAATGTACATATGGTATGTACCCATGTTTTTGAGTGCGTTAATTTGAAAAACAAATTGAAATAAATTGAAATGTGCACTCAGTACAGACTATTAAATCATTTAAGTTGTTTATTGTATTTCAAACTATCTGAAAAAACAAAACATTCCATTTCTGACTGGAATGGTAGGTTTGTAATGTCATATGTTTCTATAAGGATTAATTTTGTTCTTAAATAGTGTTACTAGACTCTTAAATTGTGCTATTCTGTTCAGAAAACTGAAGAAGTCTTAGTGACTGGCTAATGAAAGAATTGTTGTGATTTAGGCAAAGACTAAAATCAATTAAATCAACTGCAGTTGCACTAAAATTCTTTCAATCTAAATCTTCTAATCTAATTATTCTGTGAATAATTTTGGGCTCAACGGCATATATAGGAGTCAAATGTAGGTTGGTCAAGACAAAGATAATGCACATCAAAGTCTAAATTTCAAAGGTTTTAGGACAAGTGGCTCACAGCTTGGTGAGCCCCGTGCTCGTCCCCTAGAGAAATTTAGCATAACAGCTTTTGGAATGGCAAGCTGCACACAGAGATGTTCCATGACATGAGTCCTTTTAGAAGAAAACAGAGGAGGATGAAGCGACTACAGCACAGCAAACAGATGCAAGGAGGTTGTTACATAAAGCTAATGGTTATAATGTAATTTGGGCAACAGCAGGACACGAAACCTCTCACTGCTGCATTTCCTGTTTATTGCTGGTCTGATCCAAATATTATGTTTACAGTTCTACTTAATCTGACACCATTTACATTTTTAAATTCCATTATTCTTATGATTTAATCATAAAGAGATGTTTTATATTTCAGTTATCCATTTGTTCAAATCATTCAAATCCATTTATAAGATATGTCAAGTATGTCAAAGACAAAATAAGTTAAAAAATATTTTTATTTGAAATGAATATAGGGCTTATCCACGATCCTTAATCCATGCTGATTATGGACAAAAAGTTGGTGCTAATATTTAGAGCAAGACCATCTATCATGTGCTGCATAAACACTTTTTATAAAGTTTTACTAAAGCTTATTATTAACAAGAAATATTTCATCATAATTTGCCAATATTTATTCCATCTAATAACTGAATATTGTTGTTTTTGACCATGCATCATACAAGACATACATAATATATAAGACAGATATGAAAAACAAAACCTGCTATTTAGAACACATTTTGCTGATCCTTGTGAATTAAATTTAGCTTTAAATTAAATATTCAGTTCTTTTAGACAATAATCAAATTAATTTTGCACCTATTGGGAGATGGGTGCAAAATCTCCTAATGTTGTTTCTTGGCAGGCACCATCAGCCAAGTGGCTGATAGTGCCTGTGGAGGAGCGTCAAAAGTCCATGGCTCAGGTTGGAGAATCTGTCGACAGGATAGCTGTTTGCTATGGATTCCACAAATATGCCTTTTCTTGATGAGTGGAAAGAAAAAGGGCATTTTTGAAATAAAGCCTTATAAAATCCATAAGTTGCACTAGTTAAGCAAAGCAGGAAAATGGGGCTACAGATTTAATTCGTAAAATATTTTGAAATACGTGTGTCATTTTCATTTCACTTCACAATCATATGCTATTTTGTGTTAAAATCCCATTAAATTATATAAAGGTTTGTATCTGTAAGAGGACAAAAATATTAGAATAAGCATATCTTTGTTTGCTTATTCATATCTGTGTTTAAATGAAGACTAAATGTACACTATTACACTCTCAACTAATCCCAGCCTCACCTCTGCAGGTACGACACGATGCTGTCCTGCTGGAACGACGACCCTCTGAAGAGACCTTCCTTCAGAAAACTGGTGGAGAGAACCGAGCTGCTGCTGTCAGAAAACACCAAGAACGTAAGCAGCAAGTAAACAACGCTGATTTCAGAAGTGTTTTGCTGAAATCATTGTCATTTTTGCATCATCACCAAAATCTGTGAAATCCCACAGGTATACCTGACTCTGAGCAACGCTCCAAATGCTAGTGAGCAGCAGAGGGCGCCATCGCGGAGGCTTAGCTCTGTGTGTAGCACCACAACTCCTACCCAGCCTTTACTGCAGAACACAGTCGATGTCTTCCTGGACTACGTCTGACACACACACACATACACACACATGTATAAACAAACCCACAACTACAGCTCATACACACCACATGTCTAACTAAGCTCACAAAAAAACATGTTCATTGAGCAACAAAACCTCCAAACTAACTCCTAAATGCTGGCAGACTTCCATCTCAAAAGCTCACAAAACACTCATGCACTGTATATACTGTATATGTATATAGGCCTTCACTGGGCCATAAGCCTCTAATTACTCTTCCCATTGGTGTATTGATTGTTGTGGTAGATATTCCAGGTGCATGTCTACATAAAGCAGACGGCAGCACTAACAGAACATCAGATGCATCATCACCCAGAAGCACTGGGGGGGAATCTGGCTCACATTCAGCCTTACATTACATCTTAAGATACTTTGAGTGAAAGTACAAATACTTTCACTTAAGATTAGTACATATATAATAACTAAGGAGGGATGATGTTTGACTAAAGAATAGATGAGGCACTGCTGACTACCAGAGATGTTTTTGTGAGGGATTTGTTTCACTTTGTATAGAACCAGTAGTTACATTTGGGCCGATATTCTTGTTGAGGGATCATTGTGAAAACACTAAGTTCTCTTGACAAAAAATATTCGCCATAATGTCCATATTTGACTGGTCATTGTCACTGGATTTGTGAGAGAGTATTTTTTAATAGGCCTTTGCATTCATACTTTCTCTGTAAGGCAAATGTTGCCCTTGCAGAGAAACCAGTGAGCCATAAAACATAAAAGTGGTGTTAAAGCAACGATCCTCAATGGAAGTAATTTAAAGCCATAAGTTACAGTGCCCAGCAAAAGTATTTTTACTCCTCGAACTTTATCACATTTTTTCAGGTTGTAACCATAAACCTTAGTGAACTTTATTTCCATTTTATGTGATAGAAGTGAAAGGGAAATAGTGTTGGGTTTTAAAAAAAACAAAAAAAACAAAAAAAGGTTGGTGTGCATTTGTTTTCAGGTCCTCTGAGTCAATACATTGTAAACTCACCTTTTGCTGCAGTTACAGCTGCAAGCTTTTTTTGAGTTTTGTTTCTACCAACCTTCAATAGGTAGAGACTGAAATTTCTCCCCATTCTCACTCTGGGTATTTATCCCACATTATCTGGGGTAAATACCCAGAGTCAGACTGGATGGAGAGTAAATATTCAAGTCCCCCTGTGGATTTTACATTAAATATAGGTTCTACGCTCACATTTTGTGCAATCCCTTACATGTTTTCTTTCTCAATTGCTGTGCATAACTAAATCCATCCACGGTAACCAGGCTCCTTATCTGTATCGATGAGAAGCATTCCCAAAGCATGATACTGCCATAGTCTCCCTGTGGGGATTGTTTGTTCAGGGTGATGTGAAGTGTTAAGTTTTGTGACACACAGAGTTTCACATATAGGCCAGAAGGTTTGGTTTTGGTCTCATAAGACCAAACCTCTTTCCTTGTTGCAAACTGGAAACAATTTATTAGGAATTTGTAGAGCTAATACTTCTGTGGATTGATTCTCTCACTTTAGAGCCATTATGATCCTCCTATTTGCTTCTCTGACAAAGCTGTCATTGCCCTGCCTTTTTTTTTTTTTTTTTAGATAAAGTGGATGTCCATAATTTGCACACACTTTTCAGATTTTATCTAACAAAATCTTGGAAACCACATATCATTTACCTTCCATTTCACAACGATATTCTAAAAAAAAAATCCTGTCTTATACATAAAATGTGGTTAAGTTGCACTATAGTGACAAAATATGAGACAGTTCAACAGGTATGAATACTTTAGCAAGGTGATCACTGATTCCCATCTGTGTGTTGTAGCTTCTTATACTGTGACTAACTGATTCATTATCGTGTGTATATCCAAAATAATTTCTTTAGCAAAGCCACTGAGGCTGAGGATTTAGGTCTGATTGTGTGCTTTTTGTTGTCAAATGTGTATGCAATGTAAATAAAATAGAGATGTGCCTTTAGATTTTTTTTTTTGTTTTTGTTAAACTGGATGTATTATCTCCTGACTGTTAGTGTTGAGACAATGAGCAGACATTTCCTCTGCAGTTTGGTTTTTGAGATCATTGCAGTTTTGATACGGTTGGTTGAATTGTAATAAAGAAAGCACCTGTGATGGTTGAAAGAAGTCTACAGTCTGTGTCACTTTGTCTGTTTTTGTGACTTGAAGAAGTGTGTTGGTTTGGGGTTAAACTAATAGCTGTTCTAACAAAAAAAAAAAGCCCAATGCATATCAATTATTTTTCAGAGCTATTTCTGGTAAAGCAGGAACTCCACAACTAATCACTGTTTCATGTTTTCTCTATTTGTGAATAGTAGCTCTCTCCTTTTAGTTTTTTTGTACCCTAAAAGTCTCATTTGTTCTTAAATGTCTTTCTATCGGAGCATGATATGCTGCTTTTGAAAATAGATAACTAAGTTATTGAATTATATAATCCATAATTTCACAATGAGATGATTTATTTCGTAACAAAGGGGCAGGTTATTAGGAACAGTTTTTACCCGTAATTAAAATCCGAATATGATAACTGTTTCCTTATTAATGGCGCTATTTTAATTTTAAGCTTTGTTTATTGATCTGAAATAAGCAAGTGTGGAACTAAATTTGTAAGATGGGAAAATTCTTCCTATTTTCTCTCTGTTTTTTTTTTTTTGTTGTAAAACTGTATGTTCAATACTATAAAATACAACAAAAGAGGTGTTCAAAATGCAACAAAGACACAGACAATGAGAGAAATTCAAGTTCAGGTGTCGTGTTTAATATTTGCAACTGTTTTTTTTTTTTGTTGTTTTTTTTTTTCTCAAATTGACCAAAATGGGGTGGGGGGCTTATAGTAATTGCAAACATTTTGCTTCAAAATATGGATTATTATTATTATTATTACATTTGACTTAGGGTAGATAAAAGGAGCACAGAAGAAGGGATTTACATACGTACAGTACAGGTAGAAGCATAGCACCATTTTACACTGAATACTGGTGTTCTTAGCTTTGTGTCTGTGTACAGTATTATACTAGAACCTCACTCTGAACAAAAGGGTGATTTGAAAGAAGAAAAGTGATAGCTGTTTCTGTGTGGCAAGGTAGGAGGGAATGAGGTGTGGCTGTCTTGTCGGTGCCATCGGCCATCAATAATCCAACACTTCGATTTTCAACAGCTTTTTTTCTAAAACTTCCCAAATCAAATGTCAGACATACATCATTCCTAACAAATAAAATAAAATAAAAACTCCAAAAAACTAAACATTTGTAATGGTGAAACATCCAGAACTAGTTGACAATAACTTTAAAAACATACTAATGATTGTTTTTTGTTTTTTCAGATTTGTTATGTGATTGATGAGCTCTCTTTCATTCCCCTCCATTTCCTTCATAACAAAGCCAGTCAAAAATTCTCCAGAATCAGAATTTACAACATCCATTAATCTTTAAAAAACACCTTTACATTCTTTGGGCTGGGTATCAGTGTCACAAACTAGATCCATTTTCAGCTCTTCACACATTCACGCTATAGAGGCTCTTTGTTGTCATGCTTGAGCAAGAAAGACCTTGCTCAAGTAGGATCTTTGCTTTTCAAATGATCTACTTCTGGTTATTTGAATTTATCATCTGACAGGAGCTTTTTGTGAACTTCTTTGTAACTCTGCAATCAAACCAGTGCTTTGCATTGCCTATTACCCCCCCTCCCCACACTCCCAACACTTCTTCAGTCACACATGTTTTCTATGAAAATATACTGGGTTACAGTGAAAGTCACCATACATACAAAGTCTCTCTCACACGACCCACATTATCAAGTTTGAGCTCTCTCCCATGCAGTCTCGCAACAACACAGATGATTCTCAAAAAACATCACTTCTTTATACTGCAACGCAAGAACTGATTGGCTATCTCCAGGGGGGCAGCAAATACTGTCACCCCCCCGACTGATACAAGAAGTAGGATCAAGGAACGAAGACACTACACTCACACACACACGCACACGCACACACACTCTGCAGCCTCCTACGCTCAGGCAAAACAACACATTCTAGCTCCTTTGCCAACGACTACAAGCTCCTTTGCTCCGAGGCTTTTTTTCTCTGTTTGATATGGCTTATCGCTGTAGTACACACAGACTGAGCCAAAACTCCATCGCTGCCTTTATGCATGGACCCAGGCCCGGTTCTGCTTTCAACTGCCATTTAAGAACTGAGATACAAGTGAAGTAGACTGCATGAGATTTTCTGAGGCCTATGAAGAGAAGGAAGGATGAAACACTAATGACAGGGTAGACCGCTAGGAAAACATCCACCTAAGTCACTAAATTTAAAATTAGGCTCATATTTAGGGGGTTTTTTCCCCTCACTGTCATACCAAAGCTCACTCCTTAACCATTTGTCCTCCTCTACTTTACACTACAAAAACACAAAATCCTACCAAGTATTTTTTCTCTAATTTCTATAGAAAATATCTTATTAGACGTGTAATAAGACAGAACTAACTTACAAGTCACTTTTCAGCAAGATATAGACGCTCGTTTTAGGTTAATTCTGAATATAAAAATAATGTCACTAGTTGCACTGGCAGATATTTCCACTTATAATATCTAAAATTTTGTTTTAAAAAAAAAAAATTAACCTAAAACAAGATTTTATGTCCTGCTTAAAACTTACTGGTAAGTTAGTTTTGTCAATTTTCAAGTGTACTAAGATATTTGCACAAGAAACCAGATGAAATATATTTGGTAAGGCTTTGTGTTTTATCAGTTTAGGCATGGGCCATTTACGACTTCCATCATGGTTCTTATATAAGTCTGTAGCAGCAGGTCTGCTAGGCCCAGACTGCAGCCTAACTACTAGAGCAGACAGCCTGACTAATAAGCCAGATAATATCAGCTTGTTGTACTCCCAGTGTTAACTTATAAAAGGGGGGATGGGAAAAGAGTAATAACATTCTGTGCATAAAGACAGTTTATTTGAAAAATGACTAAAACTAATGGGTATTTGTTAACATTTTTGCTTAATTCAACAGAGAAGAGTTATATAGTTTAGATGTAGGAACCCTGTGTATCTGTAAGAACCATTTCTTAAATCCTATATTTATAGCATAAATATGTTTAACCATAATCATTTTCACTAAATATTTCATTTCTGAAATTTTCACAATGCTAAGTTTGGTCCCACCCAAACTTTGGCAAAACACTGGAAGAGAACTGAAAGTATCAATAGATTAGATTTTGATACTAAAAATAATTATTTTTCAAGAAAATAATTTAGTTCATGTCATGCACTTTTGCTTAAGGGTTTTGGTGTAGTTACATCATACAGTGAGAAGCTTATTCTGGCCCATGCCTACTGCGTGTTCATGCACTTGAATTCGACGGCAGTAAGAAAACAAGGAGGGCTTTTTGAAATTAAGGTCAAATTTTCCACACGGATGCCGCACCCTTTACAAACGCCACTTCCTCTGGTCTGTGAAGCATCACTGCCTAATCCTTCCTGGTCTGGTTCCAGACTGAGGCAGAAGCAAAAACAAGAAAACAACTTTCCGCATTCCTGAGAGGACAAGTACCATCCAGCAACTTCAAACCCTTACTAAGTTCAACATCATAAGACTCGAGGGCCAAACGAACACGCCCACTACAAAATACGCTCGCTCCGAGTCATGCACATGAGGATTGTATTATCAAAAACGCACATTAGCTCACAGAATCACACCACAGATTACAAATAAAAAAAAGGTTTTAACAGTGATATTTCTTTACACAACCACATTAAGTGCTGAAGTTGTCAGGAGGTTGAGGATATACTGTTTGTCACGTATAGGGCTCTCTCTGACTGGTAAAAAATAATCCCTACTATATACATATGCATGAATTTTGTTATTAGGGGTAGTATCTTTTTGGAAAATATATTTATACATATATATATATATTTTTATATATATACTGCTTTGAATATTGTAATTTAAAATAAAAAAACAACACAATTCACTATGTTATTGGCACTTGGAATCACTAAACCCGTTATACGTACAGAAATTATCCTGCAAATAATTCAGTTAAACTGTAATCTACTCTCTTCTAGTTTCTTGTCAAACATAATTTGTAATTACAAAGGTAAAAGGATCCATTTTTGTCCTGGAGACACAGTGTTTAAAAGCACCTTCTACAAAAAAAACACCCAAGCCCAATCCTTCCTATTTTTCTTTTCTATTTTTTTTTAAATACACCAAAAGACTTTAAAGCCTTTTTCTGGACTTGTTTTTTTTTTTCTTTTCAAGAGAACGGGGAAGGGGTCTTAGAGAGCACATCATTGCTCTGTTTGACCAGAAACCACAAAAAAGTAAAAACTCTGTTTCCAAAAGCAACTAATAAAAGCGTACACAGTTATTCTTTCCATGCAGTCATATAAAATACTATGGTTTTGTTTTCTGTTAGGCTATACTTGGATATTTACAGGTTTTCTTTTTATCATACAGTAAATCTGTACACAGTCTTCTTTGAGACTCTTTCAAAAAAAAAAAGTCCATAATCATCGGCGTGCGGTGTATTTCTATTTTCCTTTCGAAGTCTCCAAAGACACTGAAGCTTCCTCATGATTCTACAGGAAAACAGGAACTTTCTCCTTCCTCAAGCCTCAGCGATGGCTGTCACAGAGTTCCTTACGAACTCTGAACTTTCCCTCTTTCCTAGAAGTAAAAATCTCTCAAATCAAGGAAGGGGAGGCGATAATTTTTTTGGAGAGGAGGAGAGGTCTGTGACATCCAGAAGACCCACACAGACATGTACAGCAGTTCCTACAACTTTCCTCCAGGAGTCATTGCTGCTGGTGGTTAACACCGTCAGTCCTGTGTGATGACGAGGCTTTCTGCTGTTTCTGCGGCTGTGGTTTGAGCTGCTGCTGGTGCCTCTGGTGGTGAGATTGCTGCTGCGTCTGCTGCTGCTTTTGTTGCCTTTGCTGCTGCTGCTGTTGTTGTTGTTGATGATGCTGTAGTTGTTGCTGCTGTTGTTGTTGCTGCTGCTGCTGTTGTTGCTGCTGCTGTGGAAGTGTTGCCTGGGTGAAAGCTCCCTGTTGTTGGAGAGGAAACGCTGCCTGCAGAATCAGCTGGGTAGACTGGTTACTGTGAACAAGACGAGTGCCCTAGCAACAAAACGATGGAACAAATTTTAGAAAGTGATGTAGATATTTTGAAATGTGTTGTTTTTGTAAGTTTTGCACTTCTTAAACATTCAACAACACATAATAAATGTTATTAAGAAGCTGAGTGATTTATTAAATTCTGAAGTTTTCTTCAAACAATTTATTTATATATTCAACTCAGTGAGTTGTCTAATTTCAAGATGGTTTTATCTGGATAGGTCTAACAATCGTGCAGTTTATACTCACCCTTTTGAGTGGTAATTTTTTTTCATAGTTGCTAAATTATTATTCTTTAATGCATAAAATTCACTGAACTATCAATCTGCTCTTGACTATTTTTAACATCTCATGGATGCAAACAAAAACATGACGTGTTTAAGTGGGCTCACTGCACCCTCTTCTATTACCTGCAGGAACTGCTGCTGCCCCTGCTGGCTGTTTTGTGCCACCACAGCTGTTTGATTTTGGCCTTCGGGCTGACCTTGAGACGATTGAGCTGGTTGTAGAGTTAGGGTCTGGGTCTGTCCCCCCTGCTGAGATGAAAAAAGGGAACCACTTAAGAGAGGAGAAAGCATTCAAAAGTTCTCTCATCTTTTTTCAAAACTTAATAGGGTTTTGACTTAATGTCGCTTCATACAGTCAAAGACCAAAAACAAAAGTTGTGCCATTAAAAATAAATATTATCCAATGCTAAATATGTTACTTCATTACACCAGTTAAATTTAGCAGTAATATTGTGCAGTTTAGAAGCACACAATCATATTTTCATATCTATTGATATTTATTGATGCTTTCATGGAACCAACAGTGGAAAAATTAGTAAAACCAAAATTCTTGACCATAATGTCGGTTTTGGGGTTTATAGGCATCATAAATTGGAGTTTATTGTTCCCACAACTAATCATAATTCTCATCGTGTTAAAAGAAATTAACCAATAACATAAAAAATACAATAACGTACTGAGCCTACCTTATCAAAAAACCTACCAACTGCAAAAAATTGTTTTATGACTAATATGCAAGATGTTTGTCAACATCATGTGATGTTTATTTTATTTACCTGCTGGCCACCAAAAGGGTTGTAGGCTGTAACAACTTGCCCCATAAACATAGAGGTGGGCACCATGACAGCACCACATGCATGCATCGGAGTTGTCACAAGCTTTGTTACGAGCTGCTGCCCTGCTGGGAATCTGGACGAAAAAAAAAAAACATTCTGGTAAGTTTGTTATTATCATACATCATATATGATTAGGACGTTTTTAAACAGAGAATAAAGTTTGGTTATTACCGGATCTGTCGATCCTGTGTGAAGGTGGCCACAGCGGTGCCTTGCTGTGTGTTGTTCTGCGGGAGGCTGGTGCTGATCTGCAGCACGTTTGGCGGTCCTGGTTGGGAAATCATCATGGTGTTGTAAAGCGGGGCAGAGACAGACCCCTGGGCCTGAGCCTGAGCCTGGGCAGCTTGCTGTGGCTGACGCTGTAAAGACAAACGAGCAACAAAATGGGGATTTACATCCACTTTTTTTTAGAATAAAGCTTTATTTGTCTGATATAGCTGCATTCAATAAACTGGCATCCTCAGTTGAAATTTTATTTAATAACATCTTTTTTACGGTGATGAGATAATCAGAAATAAAGATGCAGAAAAGTCTGAGGAAATTTTACTTCATATGAAGGCGGAGAGAGTTTGGCACAACTCTAATCCTGCTGAGAAATGGTGGTCATCTTACAATGGCTAGCTGGGCAAGGAGAGCATTAATCGGAGTAGCAGCTATACTATATACTATATTTTCTTAATCCTATAGTATGCTATATTTATTGTGCATGTTTTTCTGTATATGTGTTGTTTAACATATTAAAGTGAATGTCTTTTTATAGAATGTTCTTCATAACAGTATTATTCATTTTGATTTGATCTATGGTACTTAGTATTTGCATCTGTTTATTTTGCAGCTATTTTTATTTTTAATTTGTTTCATCATCTATGTACGCTATGTTTTATAGTTGTTTATTTGAAAGTGTGGACACCAGGAAGAGTAGCTGTAGGGATCTGCAACCAATGGGGAGCCCAGTAAAAGAAAGGAATGGCAGCATAAGTAGTGTATATCTGTGTGACCCACCTGTGCGAGTGTATTGGTCTGCTGCTGTAAGCTCTGCTGAGGAGGAGCTTGCTGCTGAATGGTGAGCTGCTGAGACCCCGAATGAACAGGGTTAACTGAGGGCTGCTGGACCTGACCAGTCAAAGTAGCTGCTTGTTGGACCGAGCCCACCTGTGGGAGCTGGACGTTCATCGTTCCACTCTGCTGCTGCTGTTGTTGCAGCAGCATCTATAAAGGAGACAGCAAATGTCAGAGCAAAATGGAGGCGGAAAATGTTGATTTACATGTTTTTTTAATTATTTTGACGCTTACGCTAGAAAAAGTGTTAACAGAAGCAAAGAAATTATCTCATCAGCGAACAGATTCAGATACCAATATCAATTTAATAAGTACCTGAGTCAATTTAATTGATTGAAAATTGAAAAGGAAACAATATGTAAAAGAAAAATATATCTTTGATCCAAGTTAGGTAAACTAAAACAAACAAAAAGCTGAAAACAAAGCAATCTACTGGTCTAAAGAAGGAGGTAGAAATTCTGCTCCTGTTGTGTTCAAACTGTATTTTCCAAAATGAGGAAATCTTGGGAAAATTTCCTCAAAAAGTTACAATTTTACTTTAGTCTTTTGGCATTTTTTTGAAATGTTATTAAGTGTGACATCTACCCACAAAGCATCAACAAAGCTTGAATAAAAGTAGAAGACGTGTGGCACTAAGACAAATATACCATAAAAAGGTATAAATTCTACATATTATAACTAAATCCAGAATAAGAAACTTCTTATTAGAACACATCTGCAAGCGGAGTGTAGCATCGAGCCCACCTGTATACCCTGTCCCTGGACTCTCTGCAGTTGGTCTTGGATGTGCCTCAGCTCCTCCTGCTGCTGCTGGATGTTTGCCTGGATCATTCGGGTTCTCTGCTCCAGCTGCTCCTTCAGGTGCTGCATGGCATTCACCTGTGCTGAGAACTCCATCACCGGCTT
The DNA here is from genome assembly GCA_903067055.1 of Poeciliopsis paucimaculata. NCBI lineage: Eukaryota > Metazoa > Chordata > Actinopteri > Cyprinodontiformes > Poeciliidae > Poeciliopsis > Poeciliopsis paucimaculata. Next base: position 60,888 of record CAEGAD010103817.1, on the reverse strand, counting down.
CAGAAGACAAAGAAGAATTCTATGATAACAAACTTTTTAATTAAATTTAACAAGACAAGAGTCCTTTAATATACTCCAGAAACCTTCGATTTGTTGAATGAGAATGTGAAATTGTATCAAGTAGCTTTAGATCCTTCTATCATCCATTTTATGGGTGTTTACTGCCCCCTACTGTTTTTAAGTTAGTCTTTTTTGTACCAGAAGTAGGTGAATTCATAGCGCAGTTTTACTGTTCTTACCTGTACATTTGCCTGAAGTTGCTGCTGCTGCTGCTGTTGTTGTTGCTGTTGTTGTTGCTGTTGTTGTTGCTGTTGTTGCTGCTGCTGCTGCTGCTGCTGTTGCTGAGTGATCATGCCTGGATTCAAACTCTGTCCTGTGGTCTGTGAGCTCATTGACTGCAAACACAAAGAAGATTGATAAGTAACACAGTAGCTAAAGTTCATTGATATAAGAGGAAAAAAAACAAAACATCAACTATAATTAAAATCCATTATTTTCATTAATCTTACCTGGCTGCTGATGGATGAGCGTCGCTGAGATGTCATCTCCATGGTAGAAGCCAGGGACTGCCGAGGGGGCGTCGCCATGTCCATGTGCAGCTTGGGAGCTGTTGCTACAGAGAAAGAACTTCTGGTGACCCTGTCGATTCTAGTGAAACACTTTGCAATCGCCTTTTTACTTGTACTGAGTAAGAAGATTTCACTGATTGGCATAAACCGTGTGTCCTTACAAGTGCAAGTGTTGTCCGAGACATGAGACGAGGACTTCCTGGAGCTCCGTGAGGATGTCGAAGGTGTTCGGCTGTGGTCAAACCGCTCCAGAGCTTCCTTCAAGCTGGATGTGTTCAGCTGCGACTCTGAGCCAGAATCCTGACTCTACAAATTTAAAGTAACCCAAAGGTTAGCAATTTAAAACAAAGGTGGTGGATACTATCAGAAGATTGCAACTAGAAGTGACTGAACACATCAAGAAAAGCATGAATCTGAGATCTGACCAAATCCATTTCTACATGTTGGATTACACATAAGTTTTAAATATATTTTCACTCCACACATGCTGCCAAAATTAGATTTTTAAAATCCTACATTTGTTTTCATGCAAATCAAGGCTATGAACCACAGTTAGCAAACAGTCAGATCTCAGTGCTTTTTCAATAACCGGAAGAAATGAATTAATGTGCACATCAACAGCTTTCACTTTTTGTAAACTAAAGCTGTTTAGTTTTAGAAAAACATGTATTATTGTTGAATGTTACAATGATATCAAGAGCAATGGACCCCCATTCTTCTCACTCACATCACCAATTTCTTTTTAAGAAATTAAAAATTTTTATATCAACATTGTGAATTTGATTCCCACTACATGTTCCACACATAAGACATTTCCAGCAAAGCTCGTCCAATGCTTAACCAAAGTTGAAGGTAGAAACAGGGCTTAACTGGTTCCATAAAATAACTTAATTTACCATATCCAGGGAGCCAGCTTGGCGCTATATCATTGTGACACTATAAACGTCTCGACCAATAAATGTTCTCATCAGCTTAGTTGTGGAGGAGAGCACTGCAGGGAAGCAACACAAATCATACTGCTTACATCTGCATCCTTGCAAACAGATGCACTAATTTTTCCTGCTTGACTTCTTATTGCTGTTTTGAACACACTGTGGTTTAATCTTAACAACCCCAAACAGCTAACTTATGATCGCTACCAGCAGTGCTGCAAAGCAGGGATATAGACAGAGTTTGAAGTGAGATTTATTTACACAACCTATTAAAACACAATCAGTGTTTAAGAAGTCAGCAGGAAATGACTTTTACAGTTTCATTTCAAGATCTGCTGTATGCACATTGACCTACTTAAACTCTGACAGGTGATATCAAAGAAACAGCAGGAAGATGAAATCCTGCTAATCAAACATTTTAATCAACGCTGCAGCTCAGTTATTAAAATGTTTTTTGGAGGGTTTTTTTGTAGATTAGACAAAAAATTATTGGTTCTTTGCTCTGGCCCAGCTCTTAATTAGTGCTAAAATAGCAGAGGATGTGGGGTGCCAAAGTTTGTGGCGATGATAACACAAAGAACTGCTGCTATATAACTGTTGTCACAGTTTCGCAATTGAACTGGTTTAGTGGAAAAACCACATGGTGGTTTTAACATTTGCAACCACATACCAGCACCACTGAAGTACCTTTTAAGAGACCATCTAGATTTTGCAGCAATGTGTCTCAGTCATTAAACTGACCCAGCAGAGCTTATAAAATGAACACTGGTGACATGAGCACATCTGCTTACACTTTACCATCTCCCAGAACATTTCAACAGAAGTTCTAAATACCTCCAACAGTTTCAAGTGATTTATTTTAGGTACTGCGATAACTTGTCTCTAAGGCTGTGGAAGAACCACTGCTACTGGTGGCACTAGTTTTTCTGGATGGCTGCCAGGCGTCTGCAGGTCGAAACATAACTGCCATAGTTCACTGAATTCAAGATGAAACAGCAGCAGCAAAGGTCCGCAAGCTCTAAGCTGCGGTAAAACAAACTTTAATACCGTCTGAATCTAGTGCTCTTTAGTTTTTCCCACTGTATGAAACTGGTTGACTATTGCTACACAGAATAGTTTGGAAAATTATTTGGAAATATTTCCAATCCTAACCTACAGAATATCTGAGAATATAGCCAACCTACAAAACATAAAATAACTTGTTGTACTTGTGTTACTCTATAAATAACAAAATATACATCATATTAAGCAGCACTCACTCAGTATTCTGCACAATAACCACAAGAGAGCCATTACTAAACGTGGCCAGTGATTTTCTTCATTTTCACCCATGAAAATTAAGTAAAATGTTTCAAATACATTAAAAGTTGCTTTTTGTATTCAATAAAGCAGTAAAACATGATATAAATATTTGTAAATACATGGACTAAAACTGCTCAATATACCAGTTGGTAGAAGTTATTGTAGTATTAGTGTGTGTAACATCTATATAGCAAAACAATGTTTAGTAGGATTATTATATTTCAATTGCCATGCATGGAAATTCTGCCTATTTGTAATGTGTAATATAGCTTGTTGGATAGCTGCTTTATTTTGGTGTCTAATATGAGTAAATTAAAAATAAAATTTTGGTCATGTTTATTTTCAGCATGACCAAAAAAAAGCTATGTTTTTTTAATAACATAGCTTCCATTCACCAGATATGTCACAACTTCTGTAACTAATGTGGTTGAAAAAAATTACAAATGAAAAACTTAAAAACAAACAAAGAATTTCTAATAAGGATGACTCACTTTATCAACACCTGCCTCTGGATTGGTCTCTTCAATTCCCAGCTCTCTGCGCTGCTCCGCCCTCACCTCTGCATAGCTGTATAGCAGATTTAAAAAGGAGGATTTCTTTAGGGGGGGGTGCATAAATAAATCAACAAACAATAAAAAAGGTAGTTTTTATTTTTTTTTTAAAACTTATATGAAAAAGATAATATATAATGGGTTTTGTACCTGACCACCGTATGTGTGCAAACAATAAACTCAGGTCTGGAGTTCCACTGATGATAGGTGATGTAGTAGTGTGTCTGCAGCCAGATCCACTGTTGACCTTTAGTCAGGAAGCGATAATAACACGACTTCCCTTTTCCATACTGCATCACTGAGAAGGCGAGGGATAAAGACAGGGAAAACAAAAGATGTTATGAAAAAGGCAGTGATAGGATCCCTCTAAAGAATCTTGAATGAAAGACAAAACCTTACAGTGTTCATGACATTTGGCGAGAGTCTCCAGGTCATCCACGTGGTAATAGTCATACCCTGATGTTCCTAGAACTTCAAAAGGCAGGTAGCCTATGATTGGTGGAGCTCTGAAGTGAGACAAAATACACATTGTAGGAATTAATTCATGATTCAACATTTTTCAGAAAATTTGCCATTAATTTTTCCCTTTACTGTCCATGTTCACCTTTTCCCCTTCCAGATTTTGTACAACTAAAGAATCAAGGAAAAGATCTCTACCTGAAGTCCAGCGTAAATGTAGCAGATCTTTGTGTTCACATGTCAATCTGTTTCTAAACCATTGACATGTGGTTTAGAGTGAGTATGAAAATGGGTCAAGTCTGTTTTCATCTGTCTGCCAGTGCATATGTACATGTGTGTGAGTGTGTGTGTCCTATGGTTAGAAAGCTTATGGTTAGAAAATAGACAAAAATCAGATGTTAGTTTATTATTGTCATCTCTCTCTTTGAGCCAAACCTACTGCAGTGATTTATGTCTCAAACTCAATAGGCCTCGACAGCAATCTTAGGTATTAGGAGTAACTTAAAAATGGACCGCAATGGTAAATATGCCTAAAATATAATCTATTGCATGGATGCAACACTTGACAGTTGCATAAATCAGTGCAGTTTATTTCTTTCCAGAATGGCACTACATGCCATTTTTATATCCTCCCCCACTACACTGCCAAAAAAATAAACAAATACAAGTTTTTATGTTGGCTATTTGTGCAAAACTTTGTGAAATTGTTTTTTTGTCAAAATGCCCAAATGTTTCTAGCATGGTGCAACTGTAGAGTGAAATAAAATACAATGAAATCTGTATTTCACGTAACAGCCGAGCACTAGATGGTTAATGAAGTAGAAAAGGAGCAACGGTTCACCATTGAGATCAGCAAGAGATCCCCAGACCAAATAGTATTCATTATTTGAAATTCCAGCAGCTGAGATAATAATAAGAACAGTTGATCAATAAAGGTATAAACACTGAAATGAATCATACAAAGCCTTTTCCAGACATGCATGACCAATCGCTATTTGCCACCATGCTTGTTTACAAAGCAACCGCTTGAGATACACAAAACTGTCATCTCAAAGCTAGATTATAAAGATGTCCTGCTCATGCTGTCTTTCCTAATTGTGTCATTAGTTACCTCTAATTAAGAAAAATTCTAAGATGAAGTAAAGAAAAGTAGTCAAAACGCAGGTTGAGGCAAAACAGAAAGAGCCATGATAGCACAACAGGTTGTTACCAGATCAAAAAACAAAGCAGAAAAAGCAGAGGTCAGCAATCTGAACCTCCACTATGCCATCTGCAGCACATTTTAAAATGAATAATATGTCAAGTTCTTTGCTAAAGGGTTCTGCAGACATTCTGTCTTAAAATGCAAGAGAAAGTTGACTTTAAAGGATAATTCAGATCTAGTTTATTGTTCCCAGGATTCAAATCTTGCTGATTATACTCACCAGCTAGAATATACTTGCAAAGAGTGATGTAACACACTAAGCAGAAACACTTTTTTTGTCTCATAAGGTATTACAGACATTAAATTTGACAAATCTTCCTTTGTGCTACTGAGAGATTTTATTTTAAATTCCATCTTTGACCTAATTTCTGACAACGAAACTCCTCCTGAAAATATTTTGGAAAGGTAGGTGTGAATGGAGCAGAGGAATTCCCCACACAGAATTACTACAGAGTCTGTTTACCTGTGGTCTAAAAAGAGGAATTTCCATTCTAGACTATGCCTGGAGGTGAATTCTTCATTTGGCTCTTCGACTGTGCACATTTCCTACAACCACAAAAACAAACATGAGAATGTGGCCAGAAGTATATTGTATATAAAATGACAAAAGGATGGCTCAACTGTGTACTCATCCTGACAATACCTTGATGAACTGAGGTTTGGCCAAGCGGACGGTGGCTACGAAGCACACCTGGTCGTCAAAGGCAGGCTGCAGCGACCGCTGTAACACTCCTGCCAGACCATTCCTCGTAATGTTTGGAACTGCAACAGAGAAAACTTTTTACTCTCCCATTAAATGGAAAAATAATATTAATATCAGTTCATTGGTTTCACATTTTGTAAATGTTTGTGTTATAAACTAACAAAAACTAGTGCATATTTGTGAAATAGAGGTATAAAATGTTTTTACAAGCCACATGTTTTTAAATGTTTTCAGTTAAAAGAAGCAACATTTTTATTACACTTACACATCTTTTAGAATATAGTGAACTTATATATTCACTATGTATATAAGTGAATATATAATAACAGCATGATAACAGTAGCAATGTTATCATGCTACTGATAACATTGCTGCACAATTGAATACAATACTTTATATTGGTCAAATTGTAAAAGAATCAGACTGTAAAGTAACAATATCATGAAACATTGCTAAAGCATCCGGTATGATATTAACTATGAGTACAGCAACATACCGTTATTGAGGGATTTGAAGTTGCCAATAAACTTCACATATTCATAAACCGGAGGCTCTTTGGGGTCAATTGCTCCTCGCAGCATGTGACAGCAGAACTCTAGATGATTCTTAGCTGAAGAGGAAGAGATGGACAAAAAGTTACTTAAATTACAAATTACATTTCTGTAGATTTATTTACAATGTTTCAAAGTAAGAAAAACAAATGGCACTGAATCAGCATATTTCTAAAAATGAAAGTCTTCAGAGTAACTGTCAGAAGATAAACTGAATTTATACAAGTTATTTCCAGATTTTAGAATAAATATTTTTAACCAAATTTGTGTTTTATTGAATTTTTGTTCAATAAATCTTGCAGCATTTCAAGCAAAAGCACAAAAACAAAATTAATTTGACACTGACTCTTCATATAGTCACTGCTGAGGCTCTCCAGTTCAGCCGGGTGTGTAGACAAAACCTTATACACTTCGGAGTGTTCCCCAACAGGCAGAAAGTTTAACAAGTTCTGGTCCACCAAGTCCGCCTGGAAAATACAAAAATTCGGGCATAGAAATACAAAACCAAAGAATGGCCAAACTCTTCGCAAGCCCACAAAATGCATTACAGCATACACCATCATACAATGAAAGACCAACACAAAATGAACAACAAACAGAAGAGGAATACTTACTGGTAGGTGTTCTAGTAAAGAGGTGACGCTCTCAGAGACATAAAGGATGTTCCCATCAGTCATTATTGCTATAAAGAATCCATCCAAAGCCTGATCCAAAAGCAAAAATGACACTGAAATATTCCGTTTACTGGCAAGGGAAAAGTGCTAATTATATTCTGAAATTAAGGGCTGGTCTTTGCCAGTCAGAAAAGATGAAATAAAATATTTACAAAAACTTACAAAACTTAAAAATGTACAAAAACAGAAGCTTTTTTTAATAAGTTAAAGCATCAAGTGCAGTTATAGGTCTGGTCAAAATGCCACATAGACTTAAAATTGGCATGAACACCTAATTAGTTTCTTTCTTTAAATTATTTATCTGAATCATTATTTTCCCCAGGATAAAATAATTAGAATTTTTTTAATGATGCCAGTTTTACAGGTTTTATATATTGCTTTTTTCTAAACAACACAGGAACAAAATTATGCATGCAAACATAAATATACAGGAAAACATCCTCTGTTGCACATTAATAGTTCATAAATATGCAACAGAGTTAAAGTTGTGGCTTTATTAAAAGCTTTTGAGAAATTTTATGTCTGCTTTATCTCTTCTCAACCCAGGTTTGAAGTGTTTTGGACCAAGATCCTTTTAAAGGACTAGATTTTAACCAAACTATCACCCTTAGATGAAAATGAAATTTGGTTTGGATGTTCTGGAGCTACCCAGAACCCACCAAGGCTCAAACCTGATGTGAACTGGAAGATGCAGATCAAGCCAATAATCAAGTTTTAAACAAGAAGATAAAGTATTGGATAAAGTGGATGGAACATGGACGACTGCAAACAAATCAGGACTCTAGAAAAACTTTTTGCACTGGCCTCATTGGTGCACCAGGACAAAAGTTAGATGCACCTTCATTTTCAACTTTATTGCATTTAATATAGCTTCATAGGTTGCCTTTTCTTCACAAAGAATCAGAAGGTGGTCCTAAGATGTTATAAAAAGTGCATTTGACAAGATTTTGTCAAAATCTACAGAGTTCCGACATATAAAGCAACATTTTATCTAGCTGTGTGGTAAAGGTGCCAATTTGTGGCACTTTTTGCTTGCAATAGCGTAAACTAATTCTGTTTGAGATAAATACAGTGGCACAAAACTCTTTATATTAAGAATTGATTGTATGTGGCTCATCATCTAATGTCGTTTGTGAACCAGAGATTTACATTGATGGCTTTGTGTCAGAACATTGGTAATGATTTTTGAACCGCTCAGAACTTAAATTTTCTATATCTTGTCTTCTCATCCACTCTGCAACCAATTTATTAATCTGACAAGCTTATACTAGTCATCTCAACTCTGATTGCAGGATACTAACTTACATGAACAGCTGGAGTACAGCCAATGTCCTTCACTGTTTAGAGCACATTATTGGCCTAATTTGTGTCTTGTTGAACCTCAGCAACAGTTTCAGTGGCTCAATTGGTTGCACCAGTGCAACCTATGTTTTTTTCAGGTGCACTATTAAGAAATTACCAATTTGGTACCAAACTTCCCCTCAAATCAAAAGTTAGATTGTGTAAACTTGGACGCAGAGGAGCGTTCCAACAGAACAATGATCCAAAACATGCATCAAAAAAGGTTTTGTGGGGTGTGCTGTGGTGGCGCAGGGGTTAAGCACAACCCGCATATTGAGGTCTTAGTCCTCAATGCGGCTGTCGCAAGTTCGATTCCCGGCCTGGTGACTTTTGCTGCATTTCTTCCCCTTCTCTCGTTACCCACCTTCCTGTGAATTGACTATCAAATAAAGGCCACTGAAGCCAAAAAAATCTTTAGGAAAAAAAAATGGTTTTGTGATGGGTACAGTGGGATAACTTCTTTAAGTTTCTGAAAAGGCTTTCAACTGGAACTTTATCTGCTAACTACAATATGAAAACTACAATATGAGTGTGGTACTACACTTTTCAGTGTAGTACCACAGAAGAGTTGGTACTACACTGTTGTCACCCACAGTACAAGAATAGAGTTGAGAATGTGACATTTCTGACCTCCAACATGAGCTGAGTGAATTCTTCGTTGCTTAGAAAGGGGGGCTTCCAGTCCTGTCTGATCTCGCTCGACTCTGACTGGGCTGCAATCTCTGATGAAGGAAGAAGGATGGATAAGATTTAAGTAAATATATTTCAGGATTCTTGAAATTAAGAACAGATGGAGATGATGTGCTCACAGAAAAATGAAGGTCATATAAAACAAATGTTCTCAGAAACTAATCCAAATGGAAAAACAGGAAAATTAAGTAAAAAAATTGTGACAAAACATTTCTAAGTTGCAGGAAAAAAAATAAAATCTTGGATTAGTAAAACTATTAGCCTTAATGCAGTTCTTGTACCTAATCTACAATCAGCATCAACCCATCAACCTTCCAGACCCCTCAGGTCTTCTGGTTCTGGTTTGCTCTGCATCCCCAGAACCAGAACCAAACGAGGAGAAGCAGCATTCAGCATCTATGCACCAAAAATTTGGAACAAACTTCCAGAAAACTGTAAAACAGCTGAAACACTGAGTTCCTTTAAATCTCATCTAAAAACTTTACTCTAAAAAAATTGTATTTGAAATGTAATCAATTAAAAATTTAACGATGAAACTTGACTTAATGTCATGTTTTGATTGTTGATTCTATGCTGCATGACTTTGTGTTTTTGTGTTTGTTATGATGTAAAGCACTTTAAAATGCCTTACTGCTGAAATGTGCTATACAAATAAAATTTGATTTTGATTTGAACATGCACTAAAATAACTCAATCCCAAATTTTAAGCCACCAACCATTTAGTGTATGGCAAGCAGATACAGCAAATCAAATAATATTTTACTACTTCCATCTGAAATAAAAAGGGCAATAAAGCATGTTTTTACAAAGTTCAGCTCATGAAGGTAAACACCCTGCTAGTGCGTGCATGTTTAAGTGAATAATTAACCCCAAAAACAGAGTAAGAAATCTCCTCCCAGTAAGGAGTTCCACGTAAACACGGGAAGTGATGGGAGGAGGATAAAAATGGCTGACCTTTGTGTTTACACAGGAAGTCGATGCTTTTCTGCAGGATGGTGGACTTGTCCATCTTTCGGGTGTTGCCTGGCAACATGGTGCCAAGCTCTTTGATGAGAACATTGAACTGGTCTCTCCTTTTCTTTTCCGACTTGTTACGGGACACGCTGCAATCCAAAGCAGGTTGGTTAGACTTGAAGAGATCAGAGCGTCCCTGATGATACTTTGCCGAGGTATAAAGCTCACCGTTTCGCCTTGTCCTTCTCATCTTCTTCCATCAACCCATCAGTGAGGCTGCAATCATCCCTATAGGATGTAAAAGATTTGACTTTCAGCTTTCTCCTTGTTTTAAGTTTGTTTGTATGTTTGTAGGCAGCTTTGAAGCATAAAAGTGTTAGTAATAATAACAGCTAAAAAGATTCCTACTGTGGATAGTATGCGTAAGTTTATTTGCAATCACAAACAAAGAGAAAAAAAGAAAAAGGAATGTGCAATGCTTGCCAGGAAGGTTAACTACATGACTAATAGGGTGTGTCTTGTCTGAGCTCCAAATATGAATGTTAAAATACTTCCATTTATAGTTACAGACAATTCACAAACATCATATCTTACATTTAATTATGCAAAAATATATTATCATTTACAGAGAAATGAATGTATGTCTGTGTATGTGTATGCATGTGTCTTTGTCAGCATACCCTATGCTTGATGTCATGGTGGCTGCTGATCAGGGCTGTGGCTGTAGTAATTTGTTCTTTAGGCGTGAGGTAGGCATTTGGAAAAGCACCTGAAAATACCAGAGCAAAACAAATGATAACTTTAATCCTTTATAATCCAATTAAGTGGATTAACAGCATAACTCATCAAGAATCACACAACAAATGTGTCGCTTTTAATTTAACCAACATTAACTGCAAACAGAGAAAACATTATGCTACAGCGATAAGAGTTCTTATCCAGGCTTTACACATTTTTAACCTGTGGTGCCAACAAGTTTGGCCAGCACTATTGAAAAATATTTATGAAGTTAATATATAATGAAAGATGAAAATTTCTATTCTAAGTAAGCATTTATCGTCTGAGCTAAATTTAGATATATCTCAGCGATTTTATGTGTGATGATGTTTTAACAACCTGTGCACCAGTTCATGAGTCACAATAAAATCTGGATCAATACCAGCTGTGTCAGGTCAATTCAAGTCAAAGAAAACACAAGAACCTGACAACAAAAGTGCTAGTCAAGACATCTTTTTAATGTCTGGGCACTGTTTCATTTTGTTTAATAGTTATCTAGTACAAGTAAACTCCAAAGAGGGAGGATTTTATAGAGAGAGCAGTGAAATATTTGATGTGTTCGTAAAAGAGCTGTTTTACAGGCAATTAAACTTCAGAAAATGTAAGTAGTTCAGATTATAACAAATAATACAGTAATGTAGATACACAGCTCTACATTACAATGTCACCAGGTGGCAACAAACTCATTCAAGCACTGAGTAGAGGCACAGAGCAAATCAATAAATTGATGAGTCATAACTTTCTCTATCTAAATGGAAACAAAACTGAAGTAATTCTTTTTGGACCTAAAGTGGAATCACAGAGTCAACTCACAGCTAGAAATTACTGATCAGGCCTGAGATATGGGTGTAGCGATGGACTCTGACTTGAGCCTTCATAGTCACATAAAGTTCACAAAGTTGGTCTTCTAACACCTGAATAACATTTTCAAGATTACAGAACTAATGTCACAGCAAAGGCTAGATGATACATTAAATTTACTCAGATCAAAACTGTTTTTTTATGCAACTCCATTATGTCCAAGTGTGTGAAGTTAGTCCTCACCCTGCCGCAGCTTTTGCACAATCTAAACGTCTTTTCTCACAGGCCACAGCATGGGTTTAGGGCTGTCACTGACTCAAAGGTCAAAAGAGGCATTGAGGTCATTGGGGTCAAAAGAGGACAGCAAACCACAAGGAAGACAAATGGAGGTTGACCAAAACCTGCTGAAGAAACCAGAGCACAAAAAAGAGGGTCATCAGGGTTTAGGCATAGAAGTTTTGAATGATTTTCCATTTTTACATACACCTGCCCTGAGGACAGCGAGAGAGAGAGAGCAAGAAAAGTAATCATGACGAAATCAAAAAATCCAGGTAATGTGAGTCATTCAGACAAAACAAACTCAATTACTTATTTTGTAAAGTGCTTTTTAACTCAGTTAAAATATGTTTTGGGTTTTAAGAGATCTATCACCACTAAAGAAGCTGTATTTTGAAATAGATTATCTTAACGTAACAAATTAATTTAAAAAAAGGTGTTTATTTCTACATTAAAGATTCTGATTTCAGGAATGAATGATTTCTAATGTGTTGTAACATCTTTTTAAGTTGGATACATCAATAAATAGTTGACATATCCAACATCAGTTTAGGTTTAATGCCACATTGGCAACATTGACTAAATCAACAAAATAAGGGATAATAAAGACAAGAGATTATAAACAATTTAAATAAGATTACTTAAAGGACTATAACATAAAGTCTCAGAATTTGTATGAAATTGTATGCAATTAAGATATATTGCTATTATTACTACACCTATCCTGCTATTTGTTTTCTTTTACAGATGCAGTTTGAGATTAGCTCATTTTAAGGGCTCTGTTAACATTCTCTGCTTCCTTATTACAAATATTGGCAACAAATACAGTGACACAACATTTAAACTTGGATGTTTAAAAAGTTTTGGTTTCTCTAAAACATGTGAACTCATGGGATAATTAGTCTTTAAAAATTCCTGTGCTTGAAAGCGCAACAATTAAATAAAACCACAAACCTTCAAGAAACTTTTCATTTGTCAGCACTTATTGAGAATAGTTCTCAACTCACCTTTGGCTGGAATGTCCCTTGTAGACAAAACTGGCCTATTTAGATCCAAGTCTTTTTTGCAAGCTGCGACAAAACTTCTCACCACACCTGAGCTGCAACACAAAGAAAGCCCTGACTCATTCACTAGAACTAGGTCTATCATGAATCACTATAAACAGATAATAAAATCTACAAATACAATTTATGTCATGAATTAGGCAGCAAATTGTCAGGTGATTATGCACCAGATCAGAGCAGATGGCAAAGCTAAGGAGCGATGCCTTCATGTCTTGATGCTAAAAACTTGTTGGGACATTGATAAACAATGACTCAGTTCTTCACACCAAACTGTAACTCTAATTCAGATGCAGTTGATCTAAATATCCATATCAATTTATTAAATTGGAGTTAATCATGAATTCTCACATGTCTAAAAGTTCTTGGCTATTTTGTTATAGCCCATAAAAAAAATCAAGTGAGTCAAAATAACTAAATGCTGCTGTTTGACACACTTCAAAGACTCAATATTTGCTTGATTCTCAGTTCAAAGTTTATCAACATGCCATGGTTGATAAACCATACTATAGTACTTTATATTTATTTTGTTATTTTGTTGAAAGGTGGTATTTAAGTCAAAATCTAATCTACCTTAATAAAAAACAGATTTCATCTTGTTTGTTTTCACCAAATTCTTCCTTCAAAGAATGTTTCAGCCTTACTTACCAAATGTGTTTTTGGTAAGGAAGGCTACCGCAAAACATCTGAGCCTTTGAAAAAACACAACGTGAATTTCATAAAATTACGTGGAAGCACTTCATAGCATGCTTTGGAATGTATGTATAGTTTGTCAACATTATTAAGAACAAAGGAATAGTAGTTGCTCTTTTAGACATGGGCAAGTAATCTACATGAAGGCTTACTGAGATTTTAAATAGTTGCAATATCTATTTACTAGCTTTTTTATTGGGAATGTTTATTCAAGCTGCATGGCAGCTCAGCTGGCTGAAAAATGTTCCAGCACTATTCTCCTTCATTACAATTATGGCAAAACTTTTCATATTTCCTTATTTTTGAAAATATGGAATTATTTCCATTGGAAAAACATGGGTAACGTGCAAAAGCTGCAGGAGTGCCACCCATCCCTACTATTCAGGTAACTTTGTTAAAAAAAAAACTGGTTGGCAAGCTACAAGCATTAGGTCTATTACAGACCAGCTACCTGAGGAGACAGGCCAAGAGGAGACAGGCCAAGTAATACCCAAATATCAGCTTGTGTTATTCTAGCAGAACAGAGAAAAGTACAGCAAGTACCTGAATGCAACAACAACATGAAGAGGTTCCAAATAAATTATTAATTATCTTATTAAACATTTTTCTTTGGGTTACTGATTCAAACTAACAAATAAATAACTATAATACATAACATTTATAGCAATAAATATTAATATGGTATAGTATTTTTCCACAGTATGAATAACGGTGGCTTTTCTGCTTTACAAAAAAGTAATTGGATGATGAATAGTTTCTGTAAATATTGTGAAACCTTGGTAGTAGTTTACTGCAATTACTGCTAAAACTCCTGCTAGTACCTAGAGGAATCTTATTCTATCTTTCCTCTGCTAATGGCAAATCTGAGTCTTATTGTGGAAGTTTTGGTCTGACTAAATTGAGTCATTTTGAAATACATATTGCACATTTTTGGAAACTATTTAGTGGTCACTAATTTGTACCCAAATTTTATACACATTACCATCTCATCCCTTCTTGATTCCACGTCACACCTGTAAACGAACTACTTTTTGCCAATTAAAGTATCACATATGATTTGATTTTATTTTATTTAAAAATTTTCAAGAACCATAAAGACAATATGTTCAAATCTCACAAATTAGTTGACTATCAGAATTCTCTTATTCTGAAAACATTGCATTACGCTATGCTTTCATCTAGTTCTTAGAATCAGCAAATTATTTATATGACAAATTACAACTCCTGATCAAATCAAATTAACTGTACGTGACAATCTGATAGTCAATATTATTATTTGGAGTGATATAATGCCTATATATAATAATAATTTTACAGTCCACAGGATGACTTAATATGAATATTTTCATGTCTAACTTTTTCTGAGAACAAAATTATTTACACTAATGCAGGAAATTTTGTACTGAGCGTTCGTCAATTTATACTTGCCACGGGAATCTTTTGTACCCACTTTGACAAAGAATTGAAGTAATTTTCAATATTTTAACTCTGTTTAAAGTAACTAAAGGAGGTATATAACTAAAAAATCTAACAGAACACATTTCAAAAAACTCAACTGACCCAAAACTGATCAGCACCAAAATAAATCAAACAAAATTGTCATCAAACTTTTCACTACAACACAAAACAAAGTCGCTCCTCATGGTTTAAGGATATGGTACAATATGCTTTGTTTACAAATACAAAATGATCCTAGGAAGGGATGAAGTGATAATCTTGAAGTACAAATTGTCAAAGCGTAATGACCCAGATTTTTTCATTGCTAAGAAATGACTACATGACCAAAACTGCAAAGGTAGGCACATGACTATAGTATCTTGTGATGTCGTTGAACCAAACAAACGTTGCATTTTTAAATATTTGCTTTTTGCCGAATATTTGCAGGGAAATCCATCCTTCACTACGGTGCTATGTTTTTATTGTAAGTGTACAACTGTTCGTATATATCAGAATAAAAAAAGGCACACCGCTGGATAGCATCTTTAAACTGTCTGGAGAACCAGTCTAACTATTTCGAAACCTCTGCTCTTACTGACTGCAAGCAGAAAGGTCACATTAATTTTAAGAAGCCCAGAACATATTATCTTCCTCATTACTTTGCATTCATAGCTCTTTGATGAGTCCTTTCGAGCTGTAATTGATGGTCAGTAGGTGAAGCGTTATTACGTGCTAAGAAACACAGCACCATTACTAATGAATAAACTCTGACATTAGCAACATGGCCGCAGCAGTGCTGTTGAACAAGACGAAGTAGTATTTTACATACCTTTTAATGCCACAGGTGTTGTTGTTATACAACCATTAAGAGAACAACCAATACAGCTAGCTTGCAGGCTAACTAAGCTGGCTAACCGAAAACTGCCCATTTAACTCAAGAGATTTAATGCTCTTACTGTCCCCGTTTTCTCCCGCTTCACCCACAAATGGTAACGCGATTCACATTGATCAAATAAACATCTCAAGAAAATTAAAAAAAAAAAATTAAAAAAAAGAAATCAGTCCCTATCATTGGAAGCTGGCGCCGCGCCTGGAGCTGTCACGCAACAACTGACATTGAAGACGAAATAATCTTCAAAATATCACCGCTGTGCCACTAACAGCGCGAGAGAGTCCGTCTCAGCAACCGCACGAGGCAGCGTCCTCGGACAAGCCGACAAAAACAGAAACACCAGCCGGTGAGAAACAGCCTAAACCAGCGACGGCAGAAACGTTTTTCGCGGCAGATGTATGTACAAACACACACGCATACATACATAGTCAATGGGCGCGCACACACACGTACACACACACACACACACACACTCTCTCTAAGGAGGAGCCGCGCACGCGCACGCCCACTCGCTCACACAGATACTGGCAGCTCAGAATGTGGGTCACTGGGCCTCTACTCTCCCTCGAGCGTGCGGAAACAGTCCCGAAGCCTGCTCTGCAGTCCGACCGCTTCCGCACGCCGAAAAAAAACACCGTACACAAACAACTGAGCTGTTTCTCAACAAAAGCTTTTGTATGTGCAGTAAAAAAAAATCTTTACCTTCACGAATTACCTAGCAGCCAGTCTTCTTGTTTTGCTTACTTGAGCGTCACGTCGAGGCGGTGGGGGCCAGGAGGACTGAGAGGACTTCGGGCTGGGGAGAAAAACAGGAGGCCTACTTCATATTACGACGTACAGTCATGCGCAATAGAGACAGTAGGGCGCACTATTTTGCAAGTACAGTAGCAGAAAGTGAGAGAAACTGCTGAGTGATCTCCGGGGGAGAAATGACTCCGCGTTTTCATGGCCTTTTCAACCTGGCTGCTCCACTCTGAGTCCACTGGTTTTTTTTATAAGTACAATGTGGCAACTCAACATTTTCATTTGCATTTGACTGGACAAGGAGTAAATTATGAAGTTCCTCTAAAATATTAGGTTGCCTACAGATTTTCGTAATAAATGACTTAAACTTGTTTAAGTGAGTTATTAAAACTGGTTTGATAATTCTCAAAAATATATTAAGCGGATAAATTTATGATGAATTGACTGAATGTGATACATATCTAGGTTGAAACAGATTACCATAGGGATGGCCCAGTCCAGATAGCATGTCTTTTCTTTTTTTTCTTTTTTTTTTATCAACATCCAATCTTCGGCGATGGACGCCATGACGCTACGTCTGTATCTAGTTTCGAGGCCCCCTTATTTAATAATGTGTAAGTAAAACTGGAAATAAACTAGATATAGAAAAATTGAGGCACCCAAAAGAACTCTTACTAGTTGCTTTATATGATGTCACCAGAGATTTAGATAGCCTTTATCTAGATTAAATAATGTTTTACAATAAAACATTAATTTAAAAGATACTGTCCAGTAGTGTATTTTTCCCCACTGTCCAATGCATACTGATATTAAAAACACCAGTGGATAATGAAGTATGTAGGGTAATTCCATTGGAAAATCCGAGAAATTCCAAGCTTTTTTTTGAAAAAAAAAAAAAAAAAGTGCACTCGAAAAAATAAGCAAGAGAACAATCTTTAAAGGAGGAATATTTGATTGAAACCATAAAAGTAACAGGAAAGAAAAGGAAGTACTCAAAAGAAGTGAATGTGCCTAATATTATTATGTGGACAGATGTATTGGGGCATGGAATTTTTAGGGGGAGCATAGACTTTATTTTGATTAAACAATGTTTTACAACATAAAATGCTGTTTGATAAGTGACAAACTATTTAAAGTAAGTTTATTGATTTTATGTGTCCATGGTAGTTTTAATGGAATATTGCTGTCTGTTTAATTATTCATATGTTTTCTCCAAATTGCAATTTATCTTTCAAACAATTTTCTTCCCACTCATCGACTGGACATGCAAACAAGCAATATGAAATTCATTTGGAGCTAAAAGATATATAAAGTTTTATTTATTTATCTTGCCTGCCTTCTGCAATGGGAAAGACCCCTGGGTGGAGAACTATATTACCTATTTCTTAAACTTCCACTGTGAGTCAGGCTCTAATATTATTCAAATACAAGTACACAAAATTACACACCACACTATGTCAATATTTGTTCAACAGAACTAAGCCAAACTACAGAAACAGTGAGTAAAAATAGAAAGTCCAGTAGCTTACACAACCACTTTTAGCTGCAATAACTTCAAGTATTTATAAAACATTTTAGTCTTTAAAGTTATTGTGGTGGAACTTTGGTTTGCTCCTAGCAGCAATGATTCAGTGCAGGTTATTGTTTTTGTACAACTCTCTTAATGCTCCACTAAAAATATTAGTCAAGCTGAGGTCTACATTTTAACTTACGTTGCATGTTTGCTGGAACTGCTTAAGTCAGATTGTTTCTTACTAGAATCTACTAGTATACAGAAGAGTTCATGGTTGACTCAATGACCACAAGGTCATGCTGCTGCAAAACAAACCCAAATCCTCAGCCTTCCACCTTCATGTTTGACATTTATTGTGAGTTTGTGCCGTTGCTATGTTTCACAGTAATAACATGATGTGTCACATGATGTGTTATGGCTCACTTGAGGTTTTATTTGCCTGATTTTAATATTTGGAAAGAACCAGATATACTTCCGTAATATGGGAAATATATATAGTCTTAAAATTGAAAGAATTTTTTTTGTATTCAGTTAAAGCTATGCCTGAGATTTTTCACAGACTAATAGAACAAAAAACACACACACATATATATATATAGTTTTGTTCTCTTTTGTTCTGAAAAATTACTTACAGTTTTTTACTTTAATGTCAAACGTGTTCCTACATTTAGAAAAAAAAAGCTTTAAATAACCAATCTTTTAACAATGGATATTTTTTTTGTTGTTTAAAAGTCTGAAACCCAACCAGCCTCAATTATGTTACAACTTGAGTCTGTTTATAATACTGATTATATATTTGTATTTAGAAGTTTTTCTTGAGGTATATCTCTGAAATCTAAATCAGTGTCAGAAATAGACTCAGTTATAATTACTTTTACCTTTGATTGTTGTTTTAGAAATATTGACAGTTTTGACAAATACAACAAATTTACTTGCTTTGCAAAACCAATAATATGAAATTCTCCAGTCATTCACATAACTTATAACTGGATTATAGAAAGTGAAATGAAGTAGAAATTTGACATTTTAAAAGTTATTTTATTACTATTAAACATGCGACAGAGTTGTTCTCAGCAGGCGAACCTATTTAATCACAGGAAGTATTTTCACCTAACTGCGTCAATAAATCCCATAGTTGTTCTTTTTCTATACATTAGCGCCCTCTACTGAAGAGAACATTTTGTACCATGCATGGTTTTCTTCTCTTAAACAAACAGACATGAACCTATGGGCTGCCACATGATTTAATGCCTCTCCATATAATTAGATTCACTTTAATCAGATTATAAATAACTCTCATTTGCAGCCCAGAAAACATTTTATCCCTGATTTCCAAAGAATCACAACTGGTTTAACTCTTTAGACTCAGGACTGCTCCAAGACTGAGGCCCAGGAAAGGTTGTGATGCTTCTGGATGTTTTTTCACATCTTGATTTGTTTGTGTTTGCATGGATGAAGATTAGATTAAAATAGTGGATAAATCTAAATTACTTTAAAAACTATTGCTGGCCAAAGTGCTGCACACAAAAGCAACAAATAAGAGTAACTCCAACATAAAAGAAAACAGTGTGAAACATAGCTTTGTATCAATCAGGCAAAATATTTTGACCACTCTCCCAATAATGAGTTGATGTTAGCAGCAGATCCTTTAAGTTTTGAGGAGGGCTCCCAGTGTGCTGCATCAGTCCATGGGTCACTGGAGATAGGCACCAGCCCCCCAAAATCCCATAACAAATAATAGCTGTGTTACAACCCCTGTTTTATCTGTGGAATGAGGGCCATAGCAGTAATACTGCATAATTCAAATTTTATTTATAAATTTGTACAAATTTGAAAGTAAAACTCTGAAATATGCAGGGTTAGTTCAAAACTTAGAAAATTCGAAGTCAAAGATAAATCAACATCACATACCGCTACTCCAAAATGAATAAGAACTGCTTCCTTCAATTGAACCATGTCCAATAGGAGTCGTTATTAGGAGACCAGGCCTAACATAGAAAAAAAAAGAAAAAAACTCAACCACTAAAATTATTCTCCCAAACAGCCAACTGGCCAGGACATCTTTTCTCCCAGTTTTTCTGCTCTTCTCTTCGAAGGATCAGAATGAAGTCAGTTGTTCTCAGTCAACCTGCAGGATCTGCAGAAAAACAAATAGGAGCCCCACCTAAATCGGATTTGGACCTTTACATTCAACATGCTCTCCTATAAAATCTAAACCACAGTCTGAGACACATTTATTGCCACACAAATATTTCACAAATCAACCTCTATGAGTATAAAAGATGTCTTTTATCACCAAAGGTTTGGATGTTGAGACATACTCAGGTCCATCAGCCTATAAAAAGGCACTAAGCCTTTTTACTCTCAGCACAGGAGTTTGTCTCTGTTTAGATTTGCCATGAGTCAGTGATGTGAAACACCCAACAGTTTTTCAGTTTCATTTCTAAACTGAGATTCTTGGTCATGAATCCCAGTATGATACAATTTGAGTCATAAAAATATGATTCACTACATCTGGAACAGAATGATTTTTTCCCTAACATGTCACTCCCCAACACAAAAACAATAACATCAATGATGGAAAAAGGGCCTTCTGCAGCACAGAAAACTCCAAAAGCTGATGGTAATGACGCAGAGGAGGTAAGTTACCCAACAACTCTCACAACAGTATCTGCTCCACAAGCAGACTTCTCACTTAATGGCAAGACACTGAACACTCTTACCAGATGTTGGTCTTCAATTATTCCAGTAAGTGAAGCCAATCCTTCAAAGAGAAAATACACATCTGCTGTTTGATTTTGAGTGGATGGACATTTGAGGAACAAATTGACTCTACTGTGTTCAGCCTGACCTTGTGTGGATGATTTATTGGATAAGTTTGAATGTTCTAACAGAGCATGATAATAACCAAATTATGCTCTATATCTCTGCTATCACCAGCAGAACCAAAGCAGAGATGGTCACAAGACATTACAATATTGCTAAAACATCTGCAGGTTTTCAAACCATCATGCCTGCCTTTATGCTCTGTTGATAAATACTTTTTGTTTCAAAGTTGCAACTGAAATGGATCAAAATTATTCAGATAAAGTCCAAAGTTATCTCTGGAACCATTAGTTGGGTGCTGGAACCATTATATTTACATTGTGAAGCTTGTGAAGCTTAGAACTGCAACCAACATAAACTATAACAAATTGTAATAATTGTAAATTGTTATATGTAATTTTATTAATATATTATTTAAAGGTAGATAAGTGTTTTATTCTAAGTAAATCTCTAAAGTCTAATGCTGTGCTAGGAATACAACATTTTTCATAGTTTTCTATAATTAATTATAACATTGAGAATTAAAAGAAACATACTTCATACAAGTTTGAAAAATAAATAAAACAGAGCTGTGTAACTTTGCACAGAATCATGGTTTGCTAAAAGTGGTATATGATTATTAAAAAACTCTTTAATTGCAAAAAATGTAAAAGTAGGTGTTCAATTGCAAAGCAGTAAAGTATAAGCAGCAATGTTACTACTTCAAAAACAATAACAGAAAACCGCAAATTCACTCATGTTCATTTGCAAAGCAGTAAAGTGTGACAGAAAAAGCGGGCATGTTACCACTTCAAAACAGCAACAAACCACATGCTCACACGGGTGCTTGAATAAAAGTGATTTTCTAAACATTAGCACCCTCTACTGGAGAGAACATTTTGTACTGAACAGATCCTGCTCCTCTTATACAAACATAGACGTGATCCTATAGGCTACCACGTGGTCTTGTCCCTGTACAATCAGGGTTGCTTTGACCTGCTTGTTGACAGCTCTGTCCCTTTTAGCAGAGAACATGCTGTCCCTGTTCCCTTGTTCCCTTAACAATCTGCACATCTTTAACTCCTTGAACTCCAGAGCTTTCATGGACTGAAGCCAATGAAACACTGGTGGTTTTGAATCTCTAAGGATCCTGATTGTTTTCATGTGGTGGAGCTTAGTTGCCTTTTTGGATGACAACATTGTTATGAACAGACACATTTTTACACACTGATCTCTTCCACTGATAGTATTTTTCAGTGTTTCCTGATCTCAAGAAAGTATTTCCACTTTAAATGTATCCTGTTTTAAATGAAGGGAGCCAGATTTACTCTACATTTTCTGTGTTCCACAAACATTACAGTAGTGTGGTATCACATAGAAATTTTGAGAAAAATAAAACCTTTGTATTTTTCTTCTATTTCTTTTAATTCATTTTATTATACAGGGAAACTAAAATCCTAAATAAGAATAGTTACAAAATCAGTTATTGGTACCCTTAACAATTTCTATAAAATCAATCTAACTGAAGCTTATTATAAAATATACAGAACTTTCAAAAGTTGGTAGGAGTCCCTAACATATTGTAGCTAATAATGTATGACTCTGTTTCCCAGGAATATAAGCATGATATTATGAGGAAAGCCATTTCTCTTTAACTTTTCTAAGTAGGACAGACACGAGAAGAGGCCATTTAAATAAGGTAGACATTAACCTTCATAGGTCAGGAAATTTTAACGGAAAAAATATCAGAAAGCTGAAATTCAATTCAATTTAATTTTTTCTCAAAACTCCCATATGCACAGTATACAAAGAATTGAAATGGTGATTCCTTCACATCCCTGGTGCAAACGGTAATATACATAAAAATAGAAATATGTGGTAAAACAAAATACTTGTGAAAAACACATAAGACATAAGAAAAACATATAAGACACATAAGGGTAGAGTCAGAGAAGGAAAACAGGCGAGAGCTCGAAGGGACTTCAGCATAACGATGGCCTGATGGGTTTGCTGGTTCTTGTCTGGATGTTCCTCATTCTCCTCCCAGAGGGCAGGAGATGGAAGATGTTAATGCTGAGTGCTTTGTGGACCAGGCGGGTTTGATTGGTATCCTGGAGTGTGAGATGGAGGGCACCAATAATCTTTTCTGATGCTCTCTGCACTGCAAAGTCTTCCTGCTGGATGAGATGCAGCCGCCTACCACCGGGATGCCTTCAGTGGTTCTGGAATAGGAAACGGACATAGTGGGGATCAGTGGTTTGGCTCTTCTTAGTCTGTGGAGGAAGTGGAGTGTTGCTGCTTCAGGAAAGATCCTCAATGAGATATACACACCCAGGAACTTAGTGTAGCTCTCTCTCTCTAAAGCAGCACCGTTGATGACCAAATTGGGTTGTCATTGAGCTGTTCATTCATTGTGTAGTTCTTAGATTTTGTGGGTTGGTTCTATACTTTTTGGATTTCATTTTGACCTAATGATGCTGGTAATTATTTATTAAAATCATATGCTTACATTTAAGAAACAGACAAAAGAGGAACTGAACTTACTGGAACAATGAAAGTAACAGAGACAAAAGCACAGGACAGACTGCAAGGATGGAAAAGGACAATCTGGGCAAGCAGAAATGAAATAGACTAGCTTTGAACTGCATGGGATTGATTAACCTAAGAACTAGGCGAGACTAATCAAGAGACTAATCAAGTTTAGTCTTTCCAGCTGGAAAGACTAAACTGAGAAGCTGAAAGAAAATGACTAAATAACACTGGCATGAACACAGACAGAATTAAATGGGACAAAAAACAATCCTACTAAGAGTTCATGAAGTAAAAGCTAATGAGACCACAAAAAAGAATTGAATATCACAGTAATGAACTGTGTATGGGTGTGTACTTAAAAAAAATAATCAAAACACAAACCCCAGGCAAGAACAGACACTCTAAATTGATTATGCTACTCTTATCCTTGTTCAGTTGCTCCTGTATTCCTGCCCCATTCATGGCTGCAGTCGATAATCACCCACCTGTTTCTTCCTGGAGTCTCCTGCATTTGTGCCAACATCAAACAAGAAACTATGACCTAATTTACTCCCATTACCTTTATTATGATTCCAAATGTAACAGTACATCCTCACATGAAACACAACGGAAATGAATGCTGCTTTTATGATCATGCATGCCAGCAGCATACATTACAGAAGCCTCTTTTTGAACTCTTCATATTATTGGGTACTAAAAGGTAAGTACAATAAATCTCATGCGTTATTCATAGGTTTTCAACACTTCTGTGCTTCCTTTCTGCTCCCTGCCCATCCGCTTATCTTTCCATCTCAGAGACAAAAAGCCTCTCAAGTGAGCATCCACAAAGATCATCGACAGCATCAACAGTAAAGCACTTAGCAGTGGAAGGACCCATATTTGTTTTCTCAAATGTGACAAATCCAATGGAGCCACAGTCTTTCCTGCTGACAAATCAAATCAGCAGTTTGGCCCAGGTTCATCAGGGTGATGTTTTATGCCGAAAGAGGTACTAAAATCTTTGAAGAGCATGCACAGAGGTAGTGCTCTGTTGACGTGTACAACATAATATCTCAAGGAGGCATCATTAAAGAAATGTAGCATTCTTTTCAGCAGTCCTCACCCCCACCACCCTTCATGTAAGTGCTTCACCTCAGTTGTATCTATTCTCAATGATTGAATTACTACAGGGTAATGGAAACCATGTAGAGTGCTGTGGGACATCCTTTTCCCACACAACAACCGTTTAATCACAGACAAACAGTGGGCACAGTGCCACATTATATATCACTGTCTGAATATGAGTGAGAGAAGGAGACAGAAAGGCAACAATAAAAAACATTCTGACTTTCTGTGTCATTTGGGAAATTATTTGAAACTCTGGGAAAGTATTTTAAGTGTTTTTTTTTTTTTGTTTGTTTTATTTGTGATGTTATCTGAAAAAATGTCAATGTAGGCATGGAAAACATCAACTAGGAGTTTCCTGGCATCATAATGGATCCTAACTAAGGCAATAAAAATGCAAAGTGATGATAAGATTAACATTTTATTACCTTCTTTGCTACTTAGACCACTCTAGCATACATGTTAATAGGCAAGTATTAGCTCGAACACTTTCACCACACAGTGGACTGTTCGTGTGCAGAATTCACACACAACCAGCCCACAACCACAGATGTTTCTTGCCATCAGCTCAGAGGAAACATCTCCACCTCCCTCCCCACCTCTGACAGATTCTGGGTTTTCCCAGTCACGATCAGCATCTCATTTTTCCCTCCCCATTTTTTTCTTGAAATATTCTGTGTTTGTTGTTTTGAGGCCCCTTTTTGTGAAATTTTAAGCCCTTTCTCCCATCATGTCGTCTCTTTTGAGGGAAGAGATGCAGAGAGTTTTATTTCGACCTGCAAAGCACAGACTTGTGGAGTTTATTGAAATCGAAGAGCCAACGCCTGGAAGGCATTTTCTCTGCGTCTCAGGTAAACTACTCATTTTTTTTCTCCCTGTCTTTACTGCAAATAAAAATCCTGGTGCCGCACTGCATCCCTTTTCCAATTAAATGTAAGTGCACTTCTGTTCTCACAGTTGGACGAAAAAAAGTGGTGCAGTTAAGCATAGTGCATTGTCAGATCTCTCAGTCGACCCAAAAATCTGGATCCAAGAAGTTACAAACCAAACGTTCCAGCATCCAGGAATGCTATAAAAGGACAGAGATCTGGTCCCTGCATGACCTGACTCTTGTTGATGGAAGAGATCCTGATGTGGTAATTTACAACATTTCTTTTAATAAACTGAGTGTGGTTCTTTTCTATAGCTACATATTTTATATTATTGCAATTTTTAATATCTATCTATCTATCTATCTATCTATCTATCTATCTATCTATCTATCTATCTATCTATCTATCTATCTATCTATCTAGCTATCTATCTAGCTATCTATCTAGCTATCTATCATACTTGTAAAAGTACAACATGCCAAAACTATTTAAATTCCTTGAACGTTTGACCATTTTTAATGCTTTAACTAGAAACTTGATTTGATGTAATAGAAAAAATGTGACTAAAGTGGAGTCGTTTTTCAACCCTTGGAATAATTTTGTTCAATTCAAGAACAGCCCTGATGTTGTCCACTAGAAAAGACACATTAAGCTGATGAATACTTAAAAATTTTAGGAGCAAGGTTGTCGTAAAAATCTTATTAAAATGAATACAATATAAATTTATTCATAAAAATTAAATTTTAGGAGCAAGGTTGTCGTAAAAATCTTATTAAAATGAATACAATATAAATTTATTCATAAAAATAAAATTTTAGGAGCAAGGTTGTCGTAAAAATCTTATTAAAATGAATACAATATTAATTTATTCATAAAAATATTTGTCTTTTGTTCATATTTTTTAGCTGTCATTTCAATTTCCCATAAGTAGAACAACAGAAAAGCTCTGACTTGGGCACACCCATTCATTAACATTGGCTAAATATAGAATTTTCAAACAAAGAGTGGACCATCACGAATGCAATAAGAAATGTTCTGCACAAACAAAATTGAAAATAATCAAAACCATACAAAATTTCTTAAGAAATCAGACTACTTTGTTCCTTTCACTAGAACAATTAGCATTTTAATTGGAATAAGAAATTGATTTCTTTAACTTGATGAGTTTGTCAATAAGCTTAGACACCAGTGTAACACTAAGTAACGTTATGAATTGAAGGGGAAAATTCTACATTTTTTTTATTTCATTAATTTTACAAATACATTTTTGAAAAGTGTATTGTCCACTTCTACTACTACTTTTAGGGTTTTGAACAATGGAAAATAAAGACACAACCTTAGGAGGCCAGTAGCTTTAAGCCACCTGCACATTATCATGTTTATTTATTTGCCCCCAGGATGACTCCTGCTTCCTGCTGCACTTCGATAAGGTGCATACAGTGACGGCCGTCACCTGCTCAGCCAAATACACGATGGTGCGTGCCCTGGTTGCCCTCTGCGACCGCTACTGTCAGAGTCCGCTAAATCTGCAGAACTTTGACTTCCCTTACATCAAACCCACCACCTACTACTCCAACAGAGGGGACTGTGTTGTTCTGTCCCAAATATGCTTCTACGCATGCAATCTGGTTTGCTTGTCTATGTGTCCAGTGCCACTGGATGCCTAACAACATAATTTCTGTGTGTTTCTCTATAGTGTGTGAGCATTGTTGCGCTGTAGCTAATGTTCTGTGTGTAATTCAGGTCAATCGCAGGTATGCTTCAGTTGGGTTTATATTGATTATTTATTTATTTTTGCATTATTGCTCTTTTAAGCGTATGTTCATGGCAAACAAGTTTTAGACTGATATTTCTAAGACATCTTTTGTACTCAGTGTTAAATTATGTGATGCATTTAAGAGTCCACTAAAAATGACATTCACAGTAAAACAAAATTAACTATAGAAGATAAATATAACAAAGAGATGAATGACTTCTTTATTCGTGGTAAATAAAGACTCCTGTAAGCACAGTATGTTTACTGTGTGTTATTTATTTGCCATCTCTGTATTTTAGGTTCCGTACAGCTAAAGTTATACTTTTTATGGAAAAATTATTTTGGAGGCATTCTTTTTGGTAGACTTTGGCTTATTTTAGATAATTTTAGTTCAGTAATAGCTAAAGAAAGATTCGTTTGCAGAAAATATCAGTTAACAAGTTTATACCTTTTATGTTATTGAAAGTAACGAGAACATTGAAATTAAAGTTCTGTTATGAGAGATTTTTTTTTAAGTTGTAGTCATTTTAGAAGTTTTGTAAAAAAAAATTTTTTTTAAAAATCAAAATGGATATCATGCTGAGATACTTTTTGTCTTTATCCAGAATATTTAACTTAACTTACTTTTATTCATGCAAGTGCTTTAGCATATTATTTTTTCATAAATAATATGTAATTATGGTCTATTTAGATGTTTATTTGCTGATTTTAGTACTTTGTTTCATGTAAGAAACACATTTTGGTGGTTTTTGCCTTTACATTTTATTGATGAATTTTATTTACTGATAGAAAATTTATAGGCTTTGAACAGTGCTAATTGAAAATTGCCTTGACTTTAATGGCAACTGCACCAATTAGTGCAGCCCACCACTTTCCCTCTTATCTATATGTTCTACCTATAATTACACTGCCAGTCAAATACCAAATAAAAGTGCATCTCACACTTTTATTTGGTATTTGACTGAATGGAAGAACTTTCACAAGTTCTTCCCATCCATGTTTAAAATAAATTAGGATATAAATGTTTATTAATGTCACAGTTGAATATTAGAATATCAAATCTCAGATTATGAGATACCCATAATCTGAGATACTCGATTATGTTTTATTACCAATTGCAAGCTACAATCATTCAGATTCATTCAGACATAAACACTTTAATTAACTTGATTGATATTATCATTATTATAAGCTGATCTTCCTTTCTACAGGAATAAAGTGTATGCTTACTATATAAAACCATTAAATTTGAACATTTTTAAACAACTCCTGGACTCACGGACATAAGTATTAATTTTTAAAATACCTCCTGGAAAGATAGAGTGAGTAAGTTTATTTAATAAGTTACTAATTAGAGCTAAGTTTTTTTTTTCTTTTTCTTTTTATTAAAGAGCAACGATTCTATCTGTAATTTTCTATCTCAGTAATAATTAGTATTACTACTATGTTATACATTTATTTTATATAGATACAATGAATCGAAATTAGTTGAGCTTAGACTTTATTTTAAGCAGATGCTGTTACACAAACCAAACATACCTTTTTCAGTTTCCTTCAGCAGAGCATGCCCCTCACAATATGGCGGACAAACTCACGACTTATGCGTGGCACTCAATGGCGCACAATGTTTTAGTCGTCAGATAAAATGCCTGATAAAAAATAAACCTGTAGCGATTCATCGTATAATTATTTGTATACGTTATTATTTATGTTTAGATATTTTACAACACCACATATATCCATTTTTACTATAATATGCTTGTGACAAAATCACCTGTAATTACACAAACTTTTATTGTCGGTTTGTCTTCGG
Source organism: Poeciliopsis paucimaculata (assembly GCA_903067055.1). Lineage (NCBI taxonomy): Eukaryota > Metazoa > Chordata > Actinopteri > Cyprinodontiformes > Poeciliidae > Poeciliopsis > Poeciliopsis paucimaculata. Next base: position 31,882 of record CAEGAD010103817.1, on the reverse strand, counting down.
CTTAGAAAGGAAAGCCTCTCCGCTCCGGTCTTCGTCCACGCCTAGCTGCCGCCAAAATTCAAGTAGAGACGGGGTTGTCGGTTGTAAACACTTGGTTAGCAGTGTCACTGCGCATTTTCACGTCTCGGTTAGCCTTAATACTGAGTTATCCTCCGAGGTCCGCGGCGAGAGGACAGAAAGATGTACATCAAGTCTATAATCATCGAAGGGTTTAAATCCTACGCTCAGAGGACGGAAATCAACGGCTTCGACCCGCTGTTCAACGCGATCACAGGACTGAACGGTAGCGGAAAGTCCAATATTCTAGACTCGATATGTTTCCTTCTGGGCATCTCCAACCTCACACATGTAAGACTGCTATTTAGATCATAAGGATTTTTGGCTGTCTGGTTTTAAATCAATTTAATTTATCTTAATTTATTTCATATTAAAGGTGCGAGCCTCCAACCTCCAGGATCTGGTGTACAAAAACGGACAGGGTGGCATCACTAAAGCCACTGTGTCTGTCACTTTTGACAACTCCAACAAAAGTCAGAGTCCTCTGGGGTTTGAAACCCACGACGAAATCACAGTCACCAGACAGGTACCGATACAAACAGCTTCTCTAATGACTATACAATTTCACAGATTTCTCCTTGATCATTTTTTCCCTTTTATCCCAGTATTGTTAGCCGTATGCTTGAGGAACACATTTGATGCTTAGGAGTTTGGGTCATAAGCATCAATATTAACCAAGGCTGATGATTTACTAGGGATTTCATTTGAAAGTTCAGCACATAATAGTAAAATAGGAGAAAAAGTTTATACGATTTTTCAAAGATAAAAACAAATCTCAGTTTGTTGTCTTTCAGGATTGACCTCTCTATTTACATCCATCCATTTCCCCATCGACTATGTCGAGTTTCTCTTTCCACTCTGAAGAAAACCATCTCTAGTTTTTCAGACTAAAAAGTGTGACACATATTTGTATTCAGCCCACCTGAGTCAATATGTCTATTAGGAAGAATTCTTCAACTTTCCTGTTTTACGCGACATCACATTAACGCTCATCCTTTTCTGCTTCATGATGCTGCTACCACCATGTTTCAAAGTGGGGCAGATGTATTAAGGTTGAGGCACACAGTTAGTTTCATTAATATGAAACGTGTATTCATATATTTTTGTGCCCATTTATTATTAAATATCAATAAGTAAAATCCACTGTAAGGCACTCTACTCTAAATATGGACTTGGATTTTTATTTATTTTTTCTTTCAATCAAAATGTTTAATTTGTGTCGGTTTCTGCCTTACAGGTTGTGATTGGTGGCAGGAACAAGTACCTCATTAATGGAGTCAATGCCAACAACACCAGGGTGCAGGATTTGTTCTGCTCTGTCGGCCTTAACGTTAACAACCCACATTTCCTCATCATGCAGGTTGGCCCTTTCTTCACATTCCTTCCAGTCTTTTTTTTTTTTTTAAGACTTCAAACATTAGACTAAGTTTTGATCTTGTGATGTTTCCATCACTTCAGGGGAGAATTACCAAGGTTCTGAACATGAAGCCACCAGAGGTAAAACCTGCACGTCACCAAAAGTGACATCTCACTAATGGCTGCCTTCTTTGGAACTTATAGAAAACTCTCTTTTTCCAGATTCTTGCCATGATCGAGGAGGCAGCAGGCACCAGGATGTATGAGTGTAAAAAGATCGGCGCCCAGAAGACGATTGAGAAGAAGGAAGCAAAACTGAAGGAGATTCAGACTGTATGAGATGCTGGGTCTTTTTTGTTGTTTTTTTTTTATTTGTTTTAATAACAAAATCCTTCAGACTGTGTCTTGTATTTAACTCTTTTAGATTCTGGATGAGGAAATTACTCCCACTATGCAAAAACTGCAAGAAGTAAGCTGACATTTGAACTCATTACCTGTACTGATACCAAGAAAAACGTTCGACTCTTTTAGTAAAAGTTTTCATGTTAACCTTCCTAAACCCTCTCCTCTTTCTCCAGGAACGATCATCGTATTTGGAGTACCAGAAGCTGATGCGCGAGATCCAGCACTTGTCACGCCTCTACGTTGCCTGGCTGTTCGTGTGCGCTGAGGAAACCAAGAAGAAGTCTGCAGAGAATTTGAAGGTGATGCAGGACAACATTGCCAAGATGCAAGCCAACATGGCCGAGAATGAGAGCAAAATCCAGGAGCTGTCGGCCCAGATTCAAGAGCAACAGAAGAAAAGAGACCAGGTACTGCAGAAGGGAACAGATAGAAAAGTTGATTTTTAAAACTGTAGCGCTAACGTTTTTAGTGTTTTAGCCCCATTGATTGTTTTTGTTGTGATTTTCTTACCTCTGATGTTAAACTGCTCTTTTCAAGGAGGTGAACGGCGTTTTAAAAACCCTGGAAGACACTCTTGCTGACGCCCAGCGTGTGGATGCTAAATCTCAGAGCGCTCTAGACTTAAAAAAGCAGAATCTCAAAGATGAAACCAAGAAGCGAAAGGAGATGGTGAAGAGCATGGAAGAGGTAATGAAACAATTAGGGCCGCAGCTAACGATTACTTCAGTAATCGAGTATTCTGATGATTGAGGGATTGCAGATTTTTTATTCAACAACTTAAGCTTATCTTATACAATAATAAAAATACATTAAAAATGCAAATAAGAACTCATTTCTTTTTTTGTAAATAAACATTTTATTCATAACAGCATTTTTTTTTTTTTTTAGTGTACATTTGATAATTTGTAGCAAAGGATTCATCTGCAGCTAAAAACAGACTTGTAACATCAACAAGTGAAAATAAAAGCTCAGGTCTGGCTTAATATTGTAGGACTGCCTGTTGGGGTTTTTTTCCAATTAACGGATATCTACAGAATTTGAACCAGGTGAAGCTAAACCTTTAGACGTTCTAGGTTAAACATATTTACAGACAAAGATTTTTCTTTCAGTTTTGGCTTAATTAAATGCTTTGATTTTGTTGATCTATCAAAATATAGCATTTTTTAAGAGTCTGTATATTCCAGTTAATGACTGTTTGATTACTAAATGAGTTTACAATTTCAATAATTAATTTGTATTAATCACTTATTAATATAGATTAACTAGCTGGTTAATTGTTTCAGAACCTTCTGTTGTTCCTGGTATGTTATTAAATCCGTCAGCAGAACCCCAAAAAATAGAAATATAAAGCTTTTCTTTTGTTTCCTCACTAGGATAAAAAAGTGCTTGTGGTAAAGGAAAAAGAGGTTTCCAAATTGGCCGAGCAGCTTCGTGCTGTGCAGGAGGAGGGACAGAAGGACAGCGCCGCCCTGGAGGCTGCTGAGCAGCACTTCAAAGCCGTGTCGGCCGGTCTGTCCACCAATGAGGATGGCGAGGAGGACACGCTGGCTGGGCAGATGATGGCCTGCAAGAACGACATGAGCAAGGCTGACACTGAGGCCAAGCAGGTGAAAAAACTAACTCTGAGATGGAGGTTCACTTTGTCATACTGCACTGTGCTTCATGGTGGTTTTGCGTGTTATTTTGTTTAAGCAGCTTGGTCCTATTTATTGCACTAACATCTTCTCTCTTTCTAGGCCCAAATGACCCTGAAGCACGCTCAGGCTGAGTTAAAGTCCAAACAGGCTGAGGTCAAGAAGATGGACAGCGGCTATAAGAAAGACCAGGACACCCTGCAGGCTGCCAGAAGCAGCAAAGAGAAACTGGAGGCGGGGCTAGCCAAGCTCAACTACGAAGGTAGTAAACAGTTACTTCCAAGCTTTAGTTTTATTTCTCCACTAAACCAGTGTGATAACCGTGGCTGTGTCTCTGCAGAGGGAAAGGAGGAAAGTCTGCTGGAAAAACGGAGGCAGCTGTCCAGACAGGTCTCTCAGCTCAAAGAGACCTACGAGCGCCTCATGTCCCGCTTCCCCAATCTGCGCTTTGACTACAAGTAACACCTCATTTTTCTGCACACTGAACATGCAGGGCAGAGAGTCTTTTTAGTCTGTGTCTCTAAGTAGGTTTAGACTTTATTTAAGACTCGAGGTCCAGCTAACCAGTTCACCAGTTTGATGGTGAACTTCTTTTACATCTAGATTACTTACATAAGGTAAAAGAAAAGAAAATTAGTCATTTAGTTGCATCATGAGGCAAAAATATATATATAAAAAAACAATTGAATAATATACTGTACATCTTACAGAAATAAACATTAATTGTCATGCTTATAAGAGAGAACTCTTAGGTCACAAGTTTTGAAAAACAGAAGTTTTTATTTAGCTAGTTTTATAGGAAAAAGCAAAAGGATTTAGTTGTGTTTTCCCAAGGTACAATGAGTGAAGAATAAATAATATTGACCATGGAAAATGTGTTCAATGAATACTTTTATTTCTTATTCAATAACTGAAAATATAAAAGTGAGCAATGGATGTTTTGAAAATGATTTTCTATTTAGCCAGTGACATTCTCATTTTGTTTTCCCCATTCCGCTAGGGTTTTTGTCCAACTTTAAACATTGTGTATTGAGTACATCATTGAGATGAAAACAACAAATGTCTTAAGAAATAAATCTTTCAGTTTTAATTTAAAAAAGAAGTGCCCCTCGGGTTCCCCCAACCTAAGAAATTTGGCCCTACAGGCAAAAAGTTTGGACTGTACTGGTTTACACGCGACTACTTTATTTTATTCAAGTTTCGTTTGAGTTGTTCAAGTATGAATTTCAGCTTCTTTAATTTCTGGGTTTTAAACCACATGACTGACCCCCATGCTAAAGCAAGATGATGTGATTACCAGGGATCCAGAGCGTGGCTGGGATCGCAGCAAGGTGAAGGGGCTCCTCGCCAACCTGATCACTGTCAGCGACGTCACCTACGCCACAGCGCTGGAGGTTGTTGCCGGAGGCCGTCTGTACAACATTGTTGTTGATACGGAGGTAGGTGTGAAGAAAGACTTGATGAATATGGTAATAAAGGTTTTTCGGAAAGACAGCGGGACTCTAACCTGCGGTTCGGTGCGTTCTCCTGCTTAGGTGACGGGTAAAAAGATCCTGGAGAAGGGAGAGCTGCAGCGGCGGTACACCATCATTCCCCTGAACAAAATCTCTGCCAAGACGCTGAACGACAAAGTGATCAACGCTGCAAAGAGTCTGGTGAGAGAGTGGCGTTAGATCAGAGTTAAATATTGACGTGTTTGCTTGTTACTCTAAGAGTTCTCCATTTTCTTTGCGTTTTTCTCTGTTAGGTTGGGCAGGATAACGTTCACACATCCCTGTCTCTGGTTGGCTATGAAGCAGACCTGCGGAAAGCCATGGAGTACGTGTTTGGGTCCACCCTGGTGTGCGACACGCTAGACAACGCCAAAAAGGTGGCCTTCGACAAGCAGGTGATGACCAAGACGGTCACGCTCGGAGGGGACATCTTCGACCCTCAGGGAACTCTGAGCGGAGGTGAGGCTGGAGGGAAATGCAATTTGGATCACGAGATTCTGATCTGTTCATTCCTAAACATCTGGAGTCACACACAACTTTTCCCTTACAGGCGCCCGCTCTCAGTCGGCCTCCATATTGACGAGCCTGCAGGAGGTGAAGGAGGTCCAGGACCACCTGGAGGAGAAGGATGCCCAGCTGCAGGACATTGAACGACAGCTGGCTGATCTTAAAGGAACTGCTGAGAAGTAAGCAGCTTTCAAGGATGCTACCGCATGAATTTAGCATGTTTGTTTGCAGAAGTTGATTAACTCTTTCCTCAAAAGTCAACACTCTCAGTAATTAAGCCAAAAGTGTACAAAAATGTATATAAAGTTAGCATTTTAGATGAAAAACCTTCTTTGACTGCAACTATGTTCTGCCCAGAACTCCTCGAGTGATATAATCTAGCTTTTCTTGCATGTTTTAAATAATGTATAAAATAAACTTTATTGGTTAAATGAAAACAAATTTTTATGTTTTTTATGTTTTTTTTTTTTTGGTTTGTTTGTTTTTTTTTTCCATCTGATTACTCGATTAATCGTTACTAAAACAATATTCGATTACTGAAATAATTGTGGTTATAGAAACCTTAAAAATGTGGAACAGAGTTCTGAGCTGGCCTCATTAATCCGTCCAGGTACCGGCAGCTGAAGCAGCAGCATGAGCTGAAGCTGGAGGAGGAGCAGATCCTGCAGGCCAAAGTGCAGCAGAGCTCCTTCCACCAGCAGCAGGAGGAGCTGGAGAGGCTGCACAAGGCCATTGGTCAGAACCAAAACGCACACACACACTGTTCTCTAAAGGTAAATGGTCTATGCTGTTTGACCCAGCGGTGTGTGAAGCTTGTTTTCTGTTTGTGCGTTTGGCCAATCAGAGGAGAGCGAGGAGACTTTGCGCGTCACCCAAGAGGTGAAGAAGAAGGCCGAGGAGAAATACAAGGTGCTGGAGAACAAGATGAAGAACGCCGAGGCGGAGAGGGAGAAGGAGCTGAAAGCAGCTCAGGAGAAACTGAACACAGCCAAGGCCAAAGCAGACGCCTTCAACAAGAAGCTGAAGCAAAAGCAGCAGGTAAAACATTCGACATTATACCTGTCATTACAACAATAAAAATGATGATAAAGAAAAAAGAATATTTATTGCTTCTGTTTTAGGTAACTACATGACACAGCATTCATAGCGGCACAAACATAAATGCTGGTTTCTAAAACATTCCTATTTGTTTTTTCAGGATCCCACACACTTAAAGATGTGTGATTTGCATCACTTAACGGCACAAACACATTTATTTAATCATATTTTAAATTTACTGATATTTATTGATGCTTTTGTATACAAATTTATATTTAGTCAGTTTTTTAAAAATATATATTTTACTGAAATTCATTGTGACAACGATGTAAGAGAAAAATCTCTTATCATAAAAAGAGATTTTTCACAGTAAATGATACAGACTATAATAAATGTGCCCATCCTTAGTCCCTCCTGTTTGCCAATCTGTCCATCTACCTCTGCTTTTAATTTTTTCATATGTTTTTTAAAAAAAAACCCACTTAGATCACTAGGAAGTTGGGTATGGACAAGTAACATGTAATCCCGACACGGAGAATCTTCTGCTTTTGAGTCTCCTGTTGGGTGTTTGATGTTCAGGAGTCTGACGCTGTGGCGCTGGAGCTGGAGGAGCTGCAGAGGGAGCAGGTCGGCTACGAGCAGCAGATTCAGGCCGTGGACGAGGCCATGAAGGCCATCCAGGAGCAGATCGACAGCATGGCCTGTACCGTCTCCCAGAACAAGGTGATGTTTACAGGACTGCCTTGAAACCAATTCAGCTAAAGTGAAGCATCTTTGTGTTGTGTTCCACTTCCATTTCTGTCAGCTTATCTATCATGTTTTTGAATTTATTGAAGCATATTAAGAGTTTTTGAACTTCATATTTTCTCACAAGACAGCCATAAATTTTAATACGTTTTACTGGGACAACTCGGCTAAACTTACTCACTGAGAAGTGTCCTGTCATCAATAGTCCTGTCAAAATAACAAGTTTTACTGGATGATTAAGTGTCCTAGAAATTACTGCAATAAACAATAATATTGTTGTTTTGAGAGCATTTTGAAGTGATATATTGATATTGGCACAATAATGTATTATCAGTATTATTTTAAAGTCTTCTAAAGTTTAATTTTCTACAGAACACGCCGCACTGGAACTGGAGGATGTTTTAAATATCCAAACTAAAACATAACAATCACAAATATTTCAAAAAGGATATAAAAGCCACACACAATCTAAACCATAAATAAAATGTATTATGAAGTCTTTAAGCAAATCTGCCCTATAAAAAATATTCATAATCAGAATGGAAATTTAGCTCATTTGAACTGATCATGCGGTTAATTGCTGATTGTGACAAGCTTAGTCAAGTGTGTCGGTGAAAATGTTTAATTTTGGTCCCATCTGAACAGAATTTCTTCTGGGATTCTGTCAGCAATCGCTTTCTTCCTTGCACTATGTTAAAGCTAAATTGTTACAGTAAAATGACTAGTGGTCCTGGTAACATTTAGTGAATCCTGAAGACAGCCGGTTCCCAGATTGTACCCACGGATATCAGAGAAAAGAGGGTGAAATATAAGCGTGTGTTGCACAAAGATTTTTTAAAATAAATTTTAAAAACCGCTGAAAACTGTTAGTTGCCTTTCATGTCACTAGTCTGTACTACAAGGTGTGGGCAGACAGATCATATCTAATATATATTAACATCTGTGGTGTAAAGTGACTATTAATGCACTGCATAAGTGCAAAAGCTACAAATATTTCCTACTTTGTAACGTAGGAGACGGTGCGTAAAGCCCAGGAGGAGCTGAGCAAACAGAAGGAAGTGATCATGACTCAAGACAAAGAACTCAAGGTGACCTTTACTTTTGTCTTGATTGTTTTGGCTTCCAAACACCACAATTTACTCCTGTCTGTCGGGAGCGGAGTAATTACAGAGCCTTAAGGGCTTATGGCATAAATACCTAACAACTTGTCACGTTGCCTCTCTTTCTGAATGCTCCAGGAGAAAAACACAGAGGTGAATAAGATGAGGGAGAAGAACAATGAAGCCCAGCTGAAGATCAAGGAGCTGGAGCACAACATCAACAAGCACCACAAAGAGAGCCAGGACGCTGCGGACAAGGTTCGCTCAGTCTCTGATCGTCATCAGAGACTGATGTCTCCGACCATCCATCGCTGGATGGATGGTCCAGCGATGGATCTCTTCCCATCGCTGCGTCTCTTTGTTCTCCTAATCACTACGTTTTTTTGGGGGGGTTTTCCCTCCAGGTGAGTCGGATGCTGGAGGAACATGACTGGATCCATTCAGAGCGGCAGTATTTCGGCCAGCCGAACACCTCCTACGACTTCAAGACGAACAACCCCCGCGAGGCCGGGCAGCGCCTGAAGAAGCTGGAGGAGACCACCAGCAAGCTGGAGAGGAACGTCAACAAGAGGGCCATGAACATGCTGAACGAGGCAGAGGAGAGGGTGAGACGGGGAGCAGAGCGGGGAACGCAAAGCTCCGCACTCAGGGTTCCCTTGCAGCCCGGAGACGTTTGACATTCAATTTTCAGTATTTTCCAGTGGAAACATATTTGTACCTCCACACTTTAATCCCAATCACACTGTCTGAATATGTTCTTTCTCAGGGTATCCATGCATCTGTAAAAAGTCTTAAAGTTCTGTATCTAAAAATAACCCCTTAAAATGTTTGTGTTAAAAGGTAAATTGGGCTTAATACTTTAATCACAGGTTTCAAATTTTGGCTTGGCAGGACTTTTTAATCTCACATTTTTTTAAAGTAATTTTTGTTTCTTCTCGTGGGACTTTTCTGTCAGGCAAAAGTTTGGGTTACATTTGGGCGTCTTCATTGGGTTCTGACTTGAAACTATTGAGGCTACTGCTAACTGACTGCTAACATACCATTGCTAGCTAACTTTTTCAGTGTCAGTAGTGGCTAAGTGTACATTTATTCCCAGTTGGCTGGATGAATTTCATACATTTCTGTGGAGTTAGGTCTTAAATTTCCTTCAGAATTATATTAAAAAGTCTTAAACTTGAGTTTGTGAAACCTGCAAAAATCTTGTTTCTGTCATTCCTTGTTTACATCCATCTTTCTTGCCTTTTCTTCCTTTAATCCCTCGTCCATTTTCCATAAAACCATCTCACTGCAGAAACATCTGCTACAATAAGAAGTTCTGAAAACATAAAACGGTGCAAGACAGATTCAGAATTGTTTGTCCTCCTGCAGTACAACGATCTGATGAAGAAGAAGAGAATCGTGGAGAATGACAAGGCAAAGATCCTGCAGACCATCAAGGAGCTGGACCAGAAGAAGAATGAGGCACTCAACCTGGCATGGCAGAAGGTCTGCTTTTTGTTTTGTACCTGATTTCTCTGCAAACATTGACTAGATTTGCCGTTCTTTTCCCAACATTTTCAGTGATAATAGAACCCCCTTTTGTTATTTTTTTTTATTATTTATTAAAACAAAGAAGGGCAGTATGGTTTAGTGCCATCTTTAATTTCCATCCTCCCTCTGCAGGTAAACAAGGACTTTGGCTCTATTTTCTCCACCTTGCTGCCAGGAGCCACAGCCAAGCTGGCTCCTCCCCAGGGATGTGGCGTCCTGGACGGCCTTGAGTTTAAAGTAGCTTTGGGTGACACCTGGAAGGAGAACCTGACTGAACTCAGCGGCGGGCAAAGGTTTGAAACCTTATACTGCTCCTCAGTGTGTTTTCTCAGCCTGTGTGAGAATGTGACTTTAATCTCTCTCTCCTCATCAGGTCACTCGTGGCTTTGTCTCTCATCCTGGCCATGCTGCTTTTCAAACCCGCTCCCATCTACATCCTGGACGAGGTGGACGCAGCTCTGGACCTGTCTCACACACAGAACATTGGGCAGATGCTGCGCACACACTTCACACACTCACAGGTAACTGAAAAAAGCCATTTGTTGAGAGAACAACATACATACAGAGCAGCAATAAAACCAAAATTGCACAAAAATGTATACATTTTCCATTTAAAATAAATACTCTTGTCTGTAAATATGTTCTATCCAGAAGTCATCAAGTTGGCACTGTTTTAACTTCACCTGGTTTAAATCCTGCAAAGAAAACCTATCAAGCACCTTTTGGTTTTCAATTATTAAGCAGATTTACACAATAGTGATGTCAAGTCAAACAAAAAGGTCTGCGATTTTCACATGTAGTTTTATAGCTACAGATGCATCTCTTGCTACAAATCATCAAGTGTTCATTAGAGGAATGCTGTTATTGCATTGTAGGTAATAGAAAGTTTTTCTGATTTAAAAAAAATGAATGAATTGTTTATTTGCATCTTTTAATGTCTTCCTAATATAAACAATTCTTAAATAAAAAATCATTCGTTTAATCATTTGTTTACATAATGTGCAAACCTTTAGCAGATAATCAGAATAAATCTGTAGAATAATAGATGACTAAAATAATTGATAATTGCAGCCTTCTTCTTGCAAAATTTGTAGAGATATACTGTTCCCCAAATGACTTGCAGCTGTACTCAGATGCAAGTCATCTGACTACTTTTTTTATTCTTTCCTGGAGGAAAGAATACAAAAAGTGCAACACATTTTTTCTGATTATTTTCAGAAGTTTGAAAACCACTCATTCTTGTTCTTTCCCTTCCATTAAGCACTACTTTTCTACCGGTCTATCACACCAAACCTCAATAAAATATGCAGAATTTAGTGTTTGTCATGTGACAAGACGTGGAAAAGGTTTGAAAGACTTTAAATAGAGGACAAAACGTTAGCTTCTTCCTGCTACAATCTTTTTCTCCTTCTCTCTTCAGTTTGTGGTGGTGTCCCTCAAAGACGGCATGTTCACCAACGCCAACGTCTTGTTCAAGACCAAGTTTGTCGACGGCATGTCCACGGTGTCGCGGACCGCGCTCAGCCAGAGCGACTCCAACGTTCCGCTTAAAGTCCACGACAAGGCTCGACAGAAAGACAGGAGGAACAAGCAGCTCATCAGTTAAATCACTGCACTGAAAACATCAGGGTGGCCATCTTTGTCTTTACCTAAAATGATAGTAACTGCTTTTTATGTCTTACTGATGTCTATCTATTTAGTAATCTTGTCTAAATACTTCATTTGGGTCTCGTGTTTTATGTGTTCTTCTTTCTATATATGCAGCTGATGGATATGTTTGTTTTTTGTAAATAAAACTGGTAAACTTTATTTTTGGAGGTTTTTCTGTCTAAACTAGGACTATTAAAAAAATGTACTTGTGGAATCAAACCAACTCTATGGCAGTACGTTTCAACATGAAGTCTGTTTTCACCATACATTCCAGATGTGTAAAATTGTATTGTACATATATCGTAATTATATTTTGATTAGATAAACTATTTTGAGACTATATTTAAAGCCTCAAACTATATTTGAGATATCTCTAATTACATTCTGACTAGCATAAGTGTCAAATTGGCCTGTACTTTGTAAGAAATTTGCAATTAATGACTGACTTACGGCAGGCCATTTTAACATAAAATTGTTTCATCTGTAATTATTCTAGATAACATGAATTTTGACTATCCTGAATGGCTAGGTATTTGCATTCACATTCTAATTCCATGTATCTTCAGTTACATTTTGATGAGTCAATTTACTTCAGTTATTCAATATTCAGATACCTAGAAAGTAATCTGAATATGTTAGTCAATTTTATGTCACAGTTGCCTGCCATAAACCTGCAGTTAGTGAGAAGCTTCAAAACCAGGTTCAGTGGTCCAAAGTTTTATTTCATGAACTGAAACAACCATAACAACAGCAGGCTCCCTCTTATTTTCAGGCTTTAAATCAGGCTGATATCTCAGTCATCTGGCACATATTTTCAGCAATTTATGAAAAACACACTTCTTCACCATTTAACAGCAGTGAAGTCTTGTCAGTATTCCTATTGCTGATGTTTAGAGAAGTAAATTCATTATTAAGACAAACTCACAACAGTAGTAAAACCCCCATTTTGGGGCTAGAACTATACAGTGTCCACAAAGTCAACACACTGGCTTATAAAGCATTTCTCATCGTCTCACAGCCCAGTTAGACAAACTTCACACATTAACGTCCGATGCTTGCACCCTTACATGTTCACCTGGAGCACCGTCACAGACTACATGGATCCTTAGAGTAAATTAAAACAACACGGACGTATTACGGAGTTCAATCAGATAGATATGTGCTAATGGATGGTTTGTGTTGCAGGTCAGTTTCTCGCTCAGGGCTGGCTTTGGATGCGTCTGCGCAGCTCCTGCGCCTTGTCCCTCAGCTCGGGCCGGTTGTCAGACTGCAGCGTCGACAGGGAGCGCTGCAGCTGCTCCCGGCTCCTCACAGGCATGCAGTCCCACTGCTCACTCTCTGGTAATAACCACATAAAAATGTTATAAATCAGCTGCAGAGTAAGATGTTAAGGTTTCAAATAAATTCCACCCCTTTGGAGAAAGACACAGAAACAAATCTGAAGTCTGAGAATAAAAACTTAGAGATATAAAGATAGAATTTCATTTGCTCTTTTTCATTTGAAACAGCGATGCCAGAAAAAGTTGGGTAATGAATAAATAATTAATGTCCCATTTTCAAGCCCATCAACAGGAGCATACCAAAATGTATTTTTCAAGAAGGTTAAATAATGTAGACCAACATTTGGAAACATTGAGGCTCGAACCTAATGTATACTCAATAATATCAAGAGCAGAATCAATAAAAGCCTACCTCCTGTTCTCTTAACGATCAGATCCACCACAGACAAGGCCTCTGTCCTCACAGAAGAATAGCTTTTATTTTCTGTAGAGAAAATTAAACAGTATGAAGACATGAGACTTTCAATTAAAGCCATTAGATTTTGAAATACCTCCTTACCTAAAGCATAAGTGAGAGCAGTGCAGGCCTCAGTGAGGATCTGCGATAGTGCATTCGTGTCTTCATTACCCTTCTCAAGCAGCAACAAGCTACAAAGGAAAAAAAATAAATCTTTGTTTTAACTAGCTAACTAATTCAAATTGTGGAAGACTTCCCAAATCTAGCGTGTACAGTTTGTGTTTTTGTGGCCCTCACCCCTGAAAATATGCCTTCATGGCCTGAAGAACAGCCAGCTGCACCTTCCATGTGCTCAACTTAAGCTTCCCACTCATCAGAGTGCACAAATCTGTCTGGAAACTTGCTGCACACAAACATGCACAACAAAGAGGTTCAGATTGATGAGAACAGAAATGAAGGACTGATGTGGGTAAACACATCTGCTACTAAACCAATAGAATTCACCTTGAGTTTGTGGGTTTCTGGGCCAGGTCTTCCCAAGTGTCTCAAAAGCACAGAGTATAGCTTCAGTGTGCAGCTCCTTATCTTTCACATCTTTGTCATCATCATCATCGTCGTCATCATCCATTGACCTGGGAGAAGCGCCACCGCTCTCTGGACAGCTCTGTCATAAAAACATGAGATTAGGCGTCTTCTCAAGGCAAGTCTTTACAAAACTAGCCTCACACCAAAGCGAACCTTCTTGATCAGAGGGAAAAGGATCTCAGCCATGTCAGTGAAGCGGTCTTCCTGGCTGCTGTGGAGAATATCTGCGGCACAGCGCAGAGCGGCCATTTTGTAAACCAGATTCTCCTTGCGGCATTCTTTAAACACGACATCCAGGACCTCTGGGATGCTGGGCTGGCCGCTGCACGGCTTTTGCAGCTCCGCGCTAAAAACCAGAGAAGAGATAATGTCAACAGGAAGTAGTAAATGAAATTTATTTCACAACTAAAATGTGAAATAAATTTTCACAGTTTACCATTATTAAAGCCCAGTGTTGATTACATATAGTTGATAAAGTTTTTAAGTGTGAACCTTGAAAGAACAAACTCAGATGGATGATGACAGAATGGACAGCTGGACAAATAAGCTGCGGGCGAACTAAAGTCTGAAACTATAAAATCATTCCAATTTTTCCCCCCAAACTGGACAATCTTGAGGTCAAAGTTCAATCATATTCATCCCTATCTGCACAGGAACCCTGGCAAGCAGGAAGAAGTTCTGCAAGATGACTGACCTGCACTTGGACACCACTGACCCGATGGCTTTCAACAGCTCCTCCTATACAAAACCAAAACACCAAATGAATCCAGTGTTGTGTTTTATTTCCAGGCTTTCTAAAACAACAGGAGCAACACACACCTTGCCAGCCCAAGTTCGTCCAGAGAGTCCCTGCATCAAGGCTGTCAGCACCAAACCGAGATGTGGTGCCACCAATGATCCCATCTGTTCCTTAGCAACAGTTGCCATGGCAGCTGCACCCTGAGCCTTCATTTTCCAGGACTGAGACTGCAGGGCTTTTTGGGTGATGGTGATCAGCTCTGTCATGTAAAGCCTGATGCCCCCGAAGCTTCCTGAAGTCATAGAAAAGTATCAAAAATGAAAGACGTTTTATTCCTGGGAAACGATCCTTTCCATTTCATAGGACCGGTATTTATCATGCGACGGCGTTCCCCACCTGGAACGTTCTCCTGCCACACCTCCGACCACAGGGTGGCATCATGACTCTCTCCTTTCTCCTCATCAGGACCCGGCGCCTGATGCATGCCCAGAAAGGCCAGGGGCAGGGCCACGCCCGCGTGGGCCTTCAGCACATCTGGACTGTAGTGGCTGATGGCGTGCACCGTTAGCGCACACGATGACTTGTAAACAGGTTCTGGAAGCATGGGAAACGTGGTGAAAACATTTAATTTAAAAGGGAGTCAAGGCAGGAGAAAAAAAAAAATCATAAGACAAACTAACATTTTTAACTTCAAAAACTTCTATGTATTTTACTGGACGTAGCAGAAAAGTGTAAAAATTGTGTGGCATTGACTTGTATTTAGATCCTCAATTTATTGTAGGCCTTTACTTTGACTAGACCATTTAAAAAATAAATATTACTTATATTTTTTCACTCACAATCTCCAACAAACTTCACAAAACAGCTGAATTTACATCAGAATAATTTAAACGCTCTCCCTATGTAGAAAGAAGGGGATTTCTCAAGGAGCATTCCATTTTATGAAGGGGTCTTAAGAATGAAGGAAGGCAAATATAAATGTACCCCACGCCTCCCTAAACCGATTTAAATTTAAATGCAAAAACAGAAGAAAAAAAAAAAACTGTAGTTTTTCAAATGCCACACATCTATGCACTGCTTTGTGAGATTCTAATAAAATACACTTGAGTTTGTAGTTTTAAAGTCATACAATGGAAAAAACGTAAAGGTTATGAATATCTTTGCAAAGAACAATATCGTCACATTTTATTGCTCCACTGAAAAAAGTACATTTCAAAGTAAGATTCACCTTCTTTCTCCAAGTACCAGTTGCTGAGCTTCAGTAGTAGTTTTTCTACGCTGCTGTCCTTTGCTGACTAAAAAGAACAATAAATGTCATCATAATAAAGTATGTGATAAACAGACAAATCCAGGGTTTAATAATCCTCCAAGGACTTCATGTTAACAGAGGGGCTTACCCTGACAAGGTGTCCCAAAGCAAAGGCGAAGGCTTTCTGTACAACTGTGCTTCTGTCATGAATGCCATTAAGCAAGGCACTCATCAGTTTACCTGCGGATAAAACTTGATTAGTTTGTTCAGCTGGAGTCATTAATCGAGTCAGATGGAGTGTTGTGTTGTACCTGAGTATGGGGTTAGGTCCTGAGGACACTGTACCGTCAGGGACACAATTACACTGGCGCAGCCTCCCTAAATCAACAACACCAATCATTAATACAACTGATGCGATTCTGTGTGGTGGAGAATCACTGATGGACTTGTGACTAGAGGACTCGGTTGTACCTTTGTGCCCAGGCCCACTCCGCTCTTCAGCAGCTCACAGAGTCTGGGAACCAGCTCTCCCAGCACAGAAACATCCAGATGCTGCAGACACTGGAAAAAGACAAGCTTTCAGAAGCTTCGCCTCAGTGAAACGTGCAGCTGCTAGTAAATGCAGAAGCCTAAAGACTATCTAAGCTATCCCAAAACTTGGGTTGCAAGACTCTACAGTGAATTAACTGGGATTACTGTGTGAGCATTTATTTTTGTTTTACCATGTTAACAGTCTCCATCATTGGAGAAGACTTGGCAGCACTGAGCCTTGCAGCATCCATGGCACTCTGCAGAGAAAGAACAACCACATAGCATGTAACAGGGCTTTTGCAGATTTCACCAGCATACATTTATGACTTTTTAAGACCATTAATTAAATTTAACACCTGTATCACGACAGAAATGTTTACTAAAGAAAATAGCATGCGCTAAAGTAGTAGTGACAAGCTTTTTACCACAGAATTAATGCACCATCATACAGGTTGCCAACAGAAGTGAGCCAATGGCAAAGACGAACGTTTTCCAGCCAACCGGTGTTAAATTTACACTTTACTGATGATAGATGTAAAAAGGCTAGCTAAGCTATGGTATGTCAGCAGCTAGTTAGCAGTAACGCAAAATGCCTTTAGTCACAGAATGTAGTGAATATGTTTACAGGTAACTCAAATGTTTGCCTGAAAGAAAAGTCCCAAGAGAAAAAAATAAATATGAGATTAAGTAGTCCTGACACAACAAAAATGTACATATTTAAGGCCAACTTACATTTTTGAAAATGAATTTGAGACGTTTTAAGGCCTTAATTTTAGATATATGATATCAAGACTTTTTAAGGGAGCACAGACACCCTGTATCATCAAAGGCAACTTCTGTATAACTTGCAGGTGAACTGAAAGATATTTACCTTTTCCTGCTCAGTGGCTCTGAGGCTGAGGTAGTTGAGGACCTGAGGCTCCAGGGTGCTGAGGGCTTCCAGCAGAGCTGGAATCAGCCGAGCAGCGTGAGGCTTTAATCGGGCTCCAGCAGTCTTACTGATCTTCACCAGGGTCTGAATACTAGAGAAAGGTTGACAAAACAGTTATACATTTCTAAACTATGCATGACAAAATCAACAAATGCACTCAAATAGCATGTTTAAAAAAAATCTAAACTGACATTTTGTAATTGTTTAGTTCTTTCCAAGACAACAAGGGGTAAATAATTGGACTCAAGGGGATGAGCGAGGGTGTTAGAGGCTGCTTTCAAAAATTTTGTCCTTTTAGTTTCGGTGAAAGAAATACTCAACATGACATATTGAATTTTAGGCTCCCAACTTTATGGGAACAGTTTGGTGAAAGCTCCTTCAGGTTCTAACATGAATGTGTTTCAGTGCACAAAACAAATCAACAGACATGCATGAACTAGTCTGGTGTGAAGAAGCTGACAGGCCTGCAGAGCCCCGATTTCAACCTGACAGAATACCTTTGGGGATGAATCAAACCTGAGACTGAGAGCCAACCTTCTCATCCAACATCAGTGTCTGACCCCAAGAAATATGTTTCAAAAAGAATGATCAAAAAGTCCATTAAACCCACTCCTGAAACTAATGGAAAGCACTCTTCTTGTTTCAGAAGAGTTGAAACAGGCATCATTGTGTATAGATTAAGAATGGGAAATAACACATAACCATGTGTTAAGGCAGATGAGCAATTACTTTTACAGTATCCTGAATTCCTCGTTCATCTTTCAGCATCAGCAGAGATAGCATGTTAAGACATCTTAGTTTGATATAAATCAGTATTTACGTTGCACAAGTAAACAGATTTACCTGAGTGAGCGAACCTCAGAGACGTTGCTAACGATGCCTTTTTCCAGCAGAGTGGGTAACATCACGGCCACAGTTCTCTGGGCCGCAGAGCCAGTAGACTCACACATACGAACACACACCTGCACATAAAATCAAAGAGGCTAAAATACTTATATACTGGAACAGAAACCTGCACGCAGTCCAATGCGCTGACAAAACATTACCTTACTGAGTGTTTTCAGTGTTAAGTCTGCAGCCTTTCGCACAGACTCCTAAAAACAAAACATTAAAAGTTCAGATGGAGATGAAACCATGAACCACTTTCAGATTTATTTCACATTATTTTTGTCTGACCTTGATGTCATCCAGGACTCTGAACAAAGTCTCCCACATCTCCGCCAGGTGATCGATGAGGTCATCGGCCTGACGGCCACGGATCAAGTCGTTGAGGGCCAGGCAGCTGCAAGACAAATCCATCAATTCACTGAAATCCGTCTTAGAGAAAATAAACACTCTATGAGTGTAAGTGAGAGGCCGGTGCAATCTACCTGGACTCACGCACTCTCCAAGTGTTGTTGGTCAGGTTAGAGATGACATCCTGCAGGATTTCCTTCAAGTATTTATCCACCTGCGCAAAAAGAAACAATTATCACTTTCACGTCATTCTGTATCTAGCCAATGTTTCCATTGATATATAAAACTACGGAGCCTTACCAGGGTTTTATCGGTGACTAAGGCATCCCAGATGCTGGTCATAGCCTGGCGAATGCTCAAGTTTGGGTCAAACTGGTAGCGGTACAAACGAGGCACTAACTGTGGCAGGAATGGAGCCAGCTGCTCTCCAGCCTTGGTAGCGATCATGTGGAAACCAAAAGCTGCTCCCTGGAAAAAACAGAACGTTGTTTTAGGTCAGGGAGGAGAAGAAAACCTGGCAAAAATAGTGGAGGCAAAAGAGAGAAAGCCTTGGTGCGTTACCTTGCGCGAGTTCCACATGGCATGGTGGTTTGCCAGGTTCATGAACTTATAGACCAGATCTGGTTGGTTCAGGTCACTGGCCAGTGAGCAGAGCTCCTTGTATGTCGACAAGCTTTGACTGGAAGGAAATTATATAACTTGTTTTACTATTGGTTGTAACTGAAATTTGTTACAAATCGATTATTTGTAACAAAACTCACCCATCAGGCGTTTTTCCCAAATCCTCCCCCTGAAACACCTCGGTATCCTCTGAGACTGCATGTTTCACCCTGTTTACAAGAATAAATAATTATACAAACTCTCAATTTACTGCTTAGTTCAACTAGCAGCTTACCTTTTTCCAGTCATGAGTGTTTCCACCAATGTAGACACCAGTTCCTGTTGATCAGCCTCACTTCCCATCTCATAAACGAGCCCCAGCCCTTTAGATGCCACATCCTGACTGAGCTCTGAACAGAAAGGAAAAGAAGAATGGATGAGGAAGTGGAAATGAGAGAAGCTGAAAGAGGTGTAATGCTACAAAGCTCAGATCAGCCATCTTGTCTTACCATCTGGGTCTGAGAGAACGGAGATGAAGGCTATCTGAATCTCCTTCAAATGAGACTGCAACAGCAGAGGAAGACGGGAAAATTATCTTTAAAGCTTGTGCTCAAGTTCTAAATAAAGACAGTAATCCTACAGGTGGGTTATGTACGTACAGTAATTTCCTTGTGCTGGCTGAGTTTTTTGACCAGGGAGAGCAGCCAGATGCAGGCTGCCTGCCGCACATGAGGGTTCTGGCTGGGAATGTACCTGGACAGGATGGAGTTGAGGACCCAGGGAACCACATCGTTGTTTTTAACATCTGATGGAAGAAGATGGAGAAAAGAAAAAAAAAAAAGAGGCATTCAAGAATTATATTAAAACAGGTAACCACACATAAGCTAGATCTATGTTATGGTTTGTATATTATCCTATATTAAAATTTAAATAAATTTTAAATTTTTCAGTTACTGTATTCACATGCATCTACATCTTGCATAAATTGCTTAAATTACATACATTTAAACAATTTATGCAATTTAAGTAAATTATGCAATTTAAACACATTCCATGTGCTTAAATGATCGGCAAACTGTTGGCCTTGACAGCCAATCAGATTTGAAATGACTGTAAAACTTTTAATATTTTTATGTAATGTCAACATAATGAAAAAAAAAAACCACCTATTATTACAAATGTATTACTTTGTATCCTGAATCCCTTTTTTAAATCTAGTTTGGTAACTATTTATGGTTGTTATTTGGAATACTCAAATGTGTATGCTTATAGGAATGATGGACTGGCTCTGCCTCACTTCCACTGTTATTACTATAATAATAATGTCCATTATTTAAGCTACTGATCACCATCCAGAGAGATTTCACTGGTTGTCTGGAAATAGAGATTGATTAGTCTGGGATGTTTCTCTCCCTTTTATTTTAATTTGTTCATAAAAATATTTTAAGTAATCTTTGTTGGAATTTGTGAAATGACTTCATCCATCAGTGACTAAAATTCTGATTTATTTCACACCAGCAGAGATAGAACCTGTAGAGACTCACTGTGTGGCGGGCTGTACTGTTCCTCAGTGCAGGTCCACGGATCTCTGGCGGCTCCAGAACTGGTTCCTATGGCAGCGCTGGTAATGGCCTCTCCAACTGTGAACTGTAGCTCCACCTGCTTGGCCTGGAAGGTAGAAAGGAAGCAGAATAGGGCTGGTATTGGTATGTGGCAGTTTCACAGTAGAATAATTTGAATACTTCTAAAATCACTTCAAGAGAAAGTAAAAAAAATAAATAAAAAATCCAGTTTCATACCTCCACTGAATCCATGAGGCCCTGCAGCAGCTTTTTCTGGTGGGGAAAGTCTGGGTCTCCTACTGGCAGATAACCCAAGGTTGTAATGGATCGCTCCTTCATCTGGAAAATGACGCGGATAAAATCAATCAGAGCAACAGCACAGCAAATCAGAGCTACTAAGAGTCACAGCTTACCTTTAGGCTCTCTTTGCCAGAAGTGATGCGAACCAACAGGTTTTCTGTGACAAAGAGTTTGGTGAATCCGTCTCCCTCTGCAGGGATCAGCAGGGTGCCATTCCGCCCAATTTCTCCAAGAGCTGTGCAGGCTGCTACGGCCAACATGGCACTGCCGCTGTCCAGGAAGGAACCTGGATGTGAATATATGCAATCATATAGTGTGGAAATTGTCAAACACTCACTAATTATACAACTTTGCTTAGTTTTTTGTAAAAGAGGTTGCGAAAACATACAATAAAAGTTTCCTATAAGTCAGTAAAATCTGCACAAAAAGGATTTATTTAAAAAAGGTTCATACCAATTGTCTTAGTAGCCATGGAAACTAGCTTGTCATCATCTTGGGAAGTGATGCTCATCTCTTCCACCTTGTTTTCTGTCAACTCACAGGAGGCAATGGCTTTCTTTCTGCTCAGATTCCTTCCCACCATGTAGCCAAGAGCCAAGATGGCGCCATGCTGAGTCTCAGGACTCTGAGATTCAAACCATAAAATAAATATTAGCACCGCAAGCTTATGACACGAATAACCATAAGACTATGTGACATACATGGTTGTCTTTGGTAATTTTGACCAGATTCTGCACAGCTGTCTGCAATTCATTGCCAGTCATGGTGGAGATCACCAAAGCATACAGCTGGGCGGCAAGTTCCCTCATGTCCTCCTTATTGGTGTTCATCAGACTCTGAAAGAAGAATATTATTACAGCTAATTTGGATAGCAAAAGTGAAATGTGCATTTAGGATAACTTGCCAGATCATTTTTAAAAACTCTGTACATAAAATAGAACTCACTTTAATCCAGTCTATTTTATCAGCAAACCTGGGGGCGAGTTTTTCTGGACACACAGACACCACTTCCAATAAGCAGTACATGACTGGGATTCCTGTGGGGAAATTTAGATGTAGGTACATATGAACACTGCAATTGAGAAATATAAAATGCTTTTCTTTTCTATATTAAGGACTGAATTAGTCTTAAAACAGAACAAATTAAAGCTGTGAAAGAGAAAATTCAGCTACTATTATTTAGACAAATCATAAATCAAACAAAAGAGAATACCATCACTTACTACCTGTTTATAGCCCAAACTGCCTCAGAGGAAGGCAGATCAAGTCTCACCTCCGACTGCAGAGAGTAGTTGTTGCAGTAGATCCATGTACACATGTACAGGGTTTCCCTCCAGGCTTTTTGGTGCTGAGGGTGGCGGTTCAGCTGAGAGCAGGGTGTGGACGTAGCGACCGATGGCCGGAGCATCATCCTGCATGTCCAGCAAGCGGGTAGACATGGGCCTGGCACCAGCACTGTGGGCCAGACACATCCTCAAGTACAACATTATCTGAAAAAAACAAAAGAAATCCATCAAAAAACACATTTACTGAGTCATCTGGTTTTATCCTCAAATAAAATAAATATGTTTATTAGTTACCTCTGCAAAGGCAGATGGGTTGAAAGGAATTGTGGAGGCCCCAACAATATATTTTGCAGGGGTTTTGATCCTCTGAGCTGCCTAAAAAAAGATGAGAATGTAAAGAGAGGGGAGCATTATTTCTTGAATTAAAAGGGTGACATTATTTTGCAGGTGTGCTGTCTATGAGATGCTCCCAGCCCTACTTTTTCCTGGATGTAGGCAACCATGTCGGGAAAGGACGGCATTGGCTTCGGCCCCTCCTTCTCTGAGTTTTTTGTGGCAAAAGGCCTCAGCACCCTTTGGGCCTCCGCAGACACTTCCTCTCGTCTAAAGCACAGAGCATAAAAAAATCTTACCGAGTGCCAAGTTCAGTGCAGAAATGTATCTTAAGTAAGCCATTAAATGTCTCTTTCCGCATTACAGTTAAGTGGTTTCATAAAACAGCAAAGTTTTTCTTTTTCTTGCTGCAGTTTTTAGTGTTATGTGTTTCTTTCCACTTACGGGTCTCCAGCAGCCAGCAGCAGCAGGTACCTTGATGGCACGTGGTCAGGAGCAAACACTGTGCTGGCAAACTTCATGGCCACCTGGCGAACTTGTACCTCCGGCTGCAGTGAAACAACAAGCAGCAGGTTTCTTTTATTTCTGCTTGTTACAGGGTTTGTACACTATTTACTGTTGTACACAGTAAAATTCAAACATTTTCAAGGTAAATTTTCAGACTTTTCCACACCACAGGTTTTTTTTTTTCACACATTAGAGATAAAATGGATACCAGTGAACTAAAGACAGTTTCAATTAACTATTATATGATATAATTTATTGCAGAAATCATTAGAGTCAAGGTAAACTTAAATATAGCAAAATTTTAGGTTTCAAAAGGTCTCTCTCACACATATCCTATACACCTGACTGATCAGAAAAAGAAAAAAAAAATTCTAACAAATAGTCTCTCCAAGTTGTCTGTCATTTAGCAAATAAAAATTATTTTGGTAATTCTAACAGACCTGAAATAAGAGAGGTTTGGTCTGATTTAACTTCAGACAGTGTGAAGAAAAATGCGCTCATCTTTTTATTACCTTTAATTATCTGCAAATAATGCTTTCAAAATTTAGGCTGTAAATCAAACATTTGATTGCACTTTATTACAAAATTGTACGGTTTAAATATCGAGTACTTTTTAGGACTTTATACAGAAATTAATCACTTTCCAAAACTTAAAATACCTAATTGAAATTCCAGGATTTTCACAGATTTCAAGCACCCATATGAACTCAGTTGTTAAAACACACATTACAGTTGTCAAAAAATCGAATTTTCTTCTTGATGTGGTAGACTTACCTTTGAAATATATGCAGCCACCAGGGCTTCCATCAGATTCAGCAGCGCCCCCTGCAGGTTGGCATATGCTCCAACCATCATTGACAAAGCTTCCTGAATGGCAAGGCGAACGTCCGGCTCCTCCTGATCAAGCAGACACAATGTTTAAGGACGAATACTAAAGTAGGTTCACCTCCAACTTTTCCAAAATGTGTTCCACCAACCTTACACATGGACTCAAAAAACTGCTGCACAAGAGCAATATCCTTTGTGAAAAGCTGAGGCATGCGACTGAAACAGAAAAAAAAACAAGTGTCGGTTTGTCTGTTTCTAAATCATACCAAACTGAAATGCCAATAAGACGTTATCGCAACCTTGAGAGCTTTCCGACAGCAGAGTAGGCAACACATAATAACTTAGGATCCTGCAGAGAGAGAAATTGTGAGAGAAAGAAAACGTGATAAACCAAACTGCAAGAATTCCCAGTGAGATGCAGGTTTTGAATAGACAAGAAATTTGATAATGACCAAAATCGGAATCAAAGATTAAAACACTTGTTTAGAATAACATTTTTTTTGACCCGCTAAAAAACATACTAAATTTCAAAGTGTCTGTCTTCACTCTACAATAAATATAAACAGACTGATATTTGCTAACCGGGATAAAACAAGGTGCTTAAAATGTCAAAGCTCTAATTATTTTGTTTGTGTTTTGAAATAATCTTTACATTCAGTGCATTGCAGATCTGCAACTTTTCTCTCTCACACACACAGTGTGACGTTACCTCTGCTTTTGATATAAAGCAGAGGTGACATTATAGCAAAAGTTTCTTCAAGCTTCTGTGCTGTTACAGTAAATAAACAAGTGACTTAACAGTTTGATACGTCTGACCATAAATCAGAGCGTTTCACTTTCAAATATCAAGTTGGATGAAGCTGCTATTAAAAAAAAAAAAAACTCTTAATATGGTACAGTCTTATATTTTGAGATGTGCATAAGAAAGTTCAGGAGCTACAATCTACTAAGATGATACAAGTAGTTTGTTGCGGTTTATTTGCACAGATACCTGTGCTCCATTACTCGGAGGATCTTTCAGTGCAAGTTACATTTTCTGTTTGTAAAGAATGATCACTGCATAACTTGGGGCAGATTAATAGAAAATCAGTTTTAATTTACCGTAAACATTTTCTTTTAAGAAAGTTACATTTTCAACTTAGCCTCTTATTGAGACCTAATGCAATCAAAAACCACTAACTATTGTTAGAACAGGACTGAATTAGTCTTAAAACATTTTCAAATTTAATTAGCACCTTATTTACCTCCTTGTATTCGTTGATAAGTTTGGTCAAACCATTGAGCAGCATTAGTCCTAAAGGCTTGTTAGTGTCAGGGCATCTGAAAAATAGAAAAAAACATTTAGACTTTATTTGTGAGAGGGAACACAGGTCAGCTGTTCATGGACAGAGGAATAAGTGTGAAAGTCTTACACCATGCAGATGTGATGGACAAACTGTAAGGTGAGATACAGCAGTTTGTTGTTGGTGTTGGCCCCAAACAAACCATCATAAACGACCTGAAGCACAAAGTAAACCAGTAAAGACATTAGCACATCGCCAAATAATAGATGACGTAGATCTCTGAAAAAAGGGAGCAACAGACATTCTGACGACTGGTTGTCTAAAAAGAGAGTCAGTATGACCTGGATGTTTGCTGGGAAGCACTCTGCTGCCAGCCGGGAGCGTAGAAGATGTGGCAGGATTTTTAGTTTGACTCTCGTGCTCACTGGATCGTGTTTCAGCTCTTGTTTGACATTTCCACCCTGCAGAAAATACATGAACATTTTACCTTGATCTGAATTTGAATAAAAATCTCCTTCATTGGTTTTTAAATTAAATGTAAATTACAAACTTTTGTTTTAAGAGGGACATCTCCCAGATACACCTTGAACATCTTGTTGATAATTAGAGGATTATTCCAGTCAATGATGCTGGAATTGAAACAAAAATAGACATTTGGAAAATAGCTTTGTAATGTGTAAACAGACCCATCTTGTCGTTCACAAACAGAAGCTAATAGGAAACAGAAACTAAAGACGTTCACAGTCTTTCCACATGTTTAACATAAAAATAAAAAGCTCTACCTCTGTTTGCTCCTCAGCTCCAGATCAGCTGCAGTAGCCACACTGTGTCTCGTGTCGCTTGAAGCCACCGCCAAGTGGACCACTGTCTCCACCTCTGGCACCTGCTTGGCCTCAATGAACTTCACTATGCCCAGCTTACACTGTTGGAGCAACAACCAAAGAGTTAGACAGAAACCTGCAATTAACAGCCAAGATAAAACTATGATTAAACTGAATTGACAATGACTGGTATCTCCATCACACACTAAACTGAGATAGATTATCTTGATATTTGGTGATATTTCCTTTAAACTGTATGACTTTAAACATTTTTAGTAGCCTTCCAAAAGCTTGTCATTCTCCCTCCTGTATGCTTTTGTATAATTATCATTATACAAAAGCATCTTTACTCATATATGATTCCAAATATCTGGTTTCACCTATGAACAAAATATTTGATCAGACAGACCAAACATGATTCATGTTTGGTCTGAGGAGTAAGTGTGAACGCGTTATTGTACCTGCTCCAGCTGCTCAGCGTTCCACTGGGCTTCTCCAATAACCCTCTTTGCAGCATAGACGCTCATCCCTGGGGGAGGCTGGGGAAGACCCTGCCCGCTCCCAGTGACCGCCCCGTCCGAGGAACCTCCCTGGGAAGAGGATGGTGCAGGCCGAGTTGGAGACTCATTCAGCACAAACCTGATGATGTGGAAGAGAGAATGCTCCAGTTCAAAATGCTTTCAATCTCGCGATTAATACTCATTTCTAGCCGCACCTTTTATTTTGACAACTTACCCATAAGGCATGAGCAAAACATCTAGCATAAACTCTAGTAGAAGGTGCATCATCTTTGGCCTTTCAGTTAAATTGAATGGAGACACGCCTTTGGACGAGTCTGCAGGATACTTCATGTGGTAAAGAGTGGGAATCAGAAGGTGCATCAGGCTGAAAACACAAAGAGAAAACGGAGAAGAAACTCCATATGAAAGCATCGACCTTTAATGTTGAACACCCCCTGAACAATTTCACTAAGAAAACAAATCTTAGTGGAGGAAGTATAAAATACATGTGAGTGGTGGTAACCTGGTTGCATAAGTGTTGACATAGTTTGACATTCATGGCCTGTGTGTCCTTAAGAAGGCTGAACACTAAAAATGAATCAAAAGTATTAGCTTGATGTTGTACACAAATGCACAATCCTAAAATATGAAGAAAAAAATGTTCTGAAATAATTTATTATGTTCTCCTTTTTTACATCTCAAAAACCTAGAGTTTCTAAACGGAGTGTGTACACCTATGGCATGCAGTCAGGTATGTGAGAATATGCGTCCCCTCACCTGTCCTGTTGTGGCTGTGGTTTGCCTTCCATGGCAGTGATGAGAGTCGGGGCCAGCTCACATTGTTTTGCCACTTCTAGACGAGGGTAGCCCATTTTAATATAGATGATGGTGAAATTCTGTCAAAAAAATTAAGTAGATTTTATTTTAATGAAACAGACCTGTTTTGTTTCAATTAAAATACCACATCAATTAAAGATCACACAAACTTAAAGCATAAATTTAAAAAAATCTGATTTATAATGAAGACAACAAAATCAACTGCCACATTTACCACTCATTTGATAACTAACACTGACTGAATATTTGCTCAAGATATTTTACTTAAATGTAGAGTGACTAAACATATTACGGGCAGTAAGCATCCTCTCTCACAAGGCAAACATTGTATTAATATCTTACTGTAACAAAAGAAGCAGCTGCAGGGTCCTGGTACTGCACCAGCAGTGTCTCTACTGGTAGCTGGATCTTTGGTCGGCTTTTAATCCTCTTGTTGAGGTGAACCAACAACTCCATCACCTAGTCAGAGACACATTTCTTAGTGCAGTTTCATGAAACAGATGCATCAATAAAAAATGCAAAGAAACATAAGGCCGCTGAAAGCAATCTTGAAAGTACAAACTTTTAACTTTTCCACATTTTGTGACTCTAAACCACAAACTTCAATATATTTTAAGGTGGTTTTAAGGAACAGACAAATATATCAATAAACAGCAGTGCACTTTTGTGAGGGGCAGGGAAATGGTTTTCAAAGTTTATTAAAAGTGTCAATTTCTACAAGTGGGGAGTCTAGTTGTATTTAGCGCCCTTTTCTCTTATGCCTCTAAAGCAACCTAGTGCAACCAGTGGACTTCAGAAGCCACATAATTAGTAAAATAGGTCCATCTGGGTGTACTATAATCAATGTATGTATACAGTTGTTCTGTGACCTATTAAGCTTTGTAAAATAGGTGAGTAGAGTATGCAGAAATTGTACTTAACTAAAAGCAGAAATTAAAAATAAAAGTAAACTTCCAAGAAATGACTAATATAAGATTAAAAAAGTATTCTATAAAAAGGCTACTCAAGTACTGAGTAACCGATCATAACAGATGATTTAATATTTTACAACTATGTAACTAAGTCTGGCACAACTGCAAATCTACCACAATGTGACCACGCACACCTAAACTGGCTGGCTGAGCATTCAAACATTATTTTTACTTTACTACTCACCTTCTTTCGCACCCCCTCCTGAACACTGGAGAGTTTGAGAAGAACAGGTGGCAGAAACTTGGAGATGATGTCCTGAAGCTGGTCATCAGTTTCTGCATGGCCCAGGCGAAGGAACACACGTTCCAGTTGATCTAATCGAAACACACTTTTACTTCACCGGCGCACCAAGTCATGGTTTCATGCTCCTTGTGTACAGTATCTTTCGATTTTAATATGAATCTTTAACTCATTGGTGACTGCAGACACCCTCTGGGTTAAATGAACCATGTTAAGTCGTACTGGAAAGACGCATTTTGTCCCATTATGGCCGATGAGCTCAACCTGCCAGCTGCTGTACATAACCCAGGCTTAGCTTTCTAAGCCGTTAGCAACAAATGACAAGACAGTCCAAGCGGGTCATCATATATTTTTTTTAATTAGCATAAAAGCAGCAAATACATTTCTAAGCAGTGACACGCCCGTGTAACATAATCTAATTGTCACAAATGCCAAAAATGTAAATCTCCACCGTAAGGCACTGGTGAGAGGACATAAATAAGAAGCCGATGTGATAGTTTTATTTTCACCATGACTGGGCAAACGGCCTCCTGACGTTAGCATGTCAGCTAGCTACGTAGCCTGTTCCCAACCCAGTTTTAAACTGAATTTGGCGTTATCGTTACTTTATAAACAGCCTTAGAAGCAGGGCGGGCAAAAACACATCGCCACACTTGTTTTGGCGACCACAAATGGGACATTTAAGAGGATATGAGTCATTAACAAGGCAGAAAGAAACTTACTGAGTTCATCCTGGGCAGCCATGTTTGCACTAAGTCATCAATGACCCTCCCAGTTGACAGAGACTGCCGCTCTCTGGAGTGCCAATAGTGCCACGACGTAATACACGAGTTAATAATAATTATTATTAAACAATTATTTACGTTATTGATAAAATGACGTCGGAAATAAATACATTTTATGAAATAACTGATTATGTTACATCAATAAATATTTTGTTATATTTAAACATATTTTAATGTAATGTTAAATTTTGAAGTTATATGTTCAAACGACACAAAACTATGCCATCATTTGTTTTTTGCATTACTTTATGCGTTTCCATTCATTATAAAGAAAATTAAATTGTCCATCCATCCATCCATCCATCCATCCATCCATCCATCCATCCATCCATCCATCCATCCATCATCTTCAGACACCCTCTGGGTTAAATGAACCATGTTAAGTCGTACTGGAAAGAAGCATTTCTTCTTTCCAGTACGAAAGAACCGGAAATAAGTTCTTTCCATCAACCGTCGGATTGATTTTAGCCTCAATCCCACAGTGTTGAGGCTAAAAGGTTTGCCAACTTCCAACATGGTCTAGCATGCATTATTGCAGATGAGCCTACAATCCAACTATCCAACACCTACTCCAACCACCCATCATCGTAACTAACACTAAGACTCTTAAATCTCATCGCATGAGGCACATGCTAATCTTGACTAGCCATCAACCTTTTTCCAATTTTAAACCAAGGGCTCAGGCTTGGCGAAGTAGATTATTATTTACACTCTGTATATAAAGACAAGGCTTATGATCTTGTCTTTGCAAACTAGCAAAGATAAGATCATAAGTTTCCAAGCAGATATCCTCTTCTCCATATACTCTTTCAGATCCATCCATTTCATCTATTTTCTGTTCACCCTTGTCCCTAGTGGAGTCGGGAGTTGCTGGTGCCTATCTCCATCTGCGTTCCGGGCGAGAGGCGGGGTTCACCCTGGACAGGTCGCCAGTCTGTCTCAGGGCAACACGGAAACAAACAGGACAAACAACCATGCACACCTAGGGAGAACGTCAAAACAGATGGACTTTCCACTTCTCAGCTTCAGAGAAGGCTAAACTGATTTAACGACTGGCACTGTAATGAAGGTCTTCATTACTTGGATGAAAACACTTAAAAGGGTGTGTTGAATGATAAAAGACAGACAATAACAGATTGAAGTATTTTATTATTTGTGTGTTTTCATGCAGTGGCATCTCAGCTGGAACTGATGGTGTCCTGTTAAAATAAAACAAACTTTATATTTATAGAAAGGTATCTTTAGAAATGAAATGGTTGCTTAAAAATGAAGAGCGTTTGTTAATATTATGCTGAAGATTTGGTTGTTGTCAAGTTGGTTTGTGTATATGTATTTTGTCCTACCCTGTTTCTTGGTGGGTCTGTAGGCTAATTTGAGCAGCCAGGGACTATAAAAGCCTGCATGTTGGCCACATTACAGGTTGGTAGGTGTGGTTGCTGCTGACACCCATGGCTGTTGTAAGCAGGAATGTCCATGTGTTAAATGTTGGAGAATAAACACCTGGTTGGTCTGCACTATTTTCTCTGTCTTTTGTCATCCTCAACTCCACTTTGTGACTCCGATCCCTTTTCTGACACCACCTGTTAGAACGGCCCTTAGCAGCTGGTTTAAAGAGGAATCTTGAGGCAGAGTAATGAAGACCTTCATTACAGGCACACTGAACACAGCATTACTGTAACCTTCCAACAGCCTGTTCTTGGTTTACAAGAACAGGATGCAAACTTTTGCATCAGTTTCTGCTGGGTGGTTATTGAAATGTTTTCCACAGTAGTTTGCTCCAAACAGTTCTATCTGTTTGGCTCAAAGATCAATGTGTTGAACTACTGGATTTTTTGACTGTTTGACTGTTTACAGCTAATTTGCTTTGTGTTACCTTGTAAATACAGCATTCAAAACCAACTTTTCTACTGTGTACCACAAATGGTAGCCCATGTATTACTAATTTGAAAACCATGGATTTAAGTCTGTGTATTCCAATAAGAGTTACATCCATTCATCCAGCCGTCATCTACCTGCATGTCCTTGTAGACTCCAAGGGGAGCAGCAGCAGGGCAATAGGTGGTGGGGTACACACTGGACAGATCACCAGTCCATTACACATATGTGTATGAAGTAGTCGGCAAAATGTTTAGCCAATCCATAATTTTTGTACTGTTTTAGTACAAAAATCTATGCTGTGCCACAGTAGAAGAAAATATTGCTTTGCATATATAATAATAAAATAATTCCCTTCTCACCCACCGCGGGTGGTTCCTATCCTCTGAGCTCAGGTCCTCTACCAGATGCCTGGGAGCTTGAGGATTCTGCACAGTATCTTGGCTGTGCCTAGGACTGCACATTTCTGGACTGAGATGTCTGATGTTGTTCCTGGGATCTGTTGTAGCCACTGCTCCAGTTTGGGGGTGACTGCCCCGAGGGCCCCGATCACCACAGGCACCACTGTGGTCTTCACCTTCCAGGCCCTCTCCAGTTCCTCCCTGAGGCCCTGGTATTTCTCCAGTTT